>JAWPHD010004957.1:0-110000 GCA_037043455.1 Cyrtodaria siliqua
GATTAAGGATTGTCAGAAGAGCAGACATTTACGGACAGCTTGCTACCTTTCGCGTTTTTTTTACCGTTAACATTGAAATGAATTGTTACCGTATACTACCATTGACGACCCACGTAAGCAGACGTGCTTACTATTGACACACCCGTGCTTCATTGCGAAGCAGACGTGTTTACTATTGACACACAAACATGTGATTCAATGGATGTAATATTGGAGAACATAATTATGGTGACAACCGAATTAAACGGAGAAGTTATACACATGTTTCGAGTCGTAGCAATTATATTTACATCTTTCATCTCATATATAGCTAAACATGGACATACATAACGTATTATCGCCAGATACATGTATAAGGACAAATTCATTTATGCCAGTTGCATACCATTTACAAATAAGAGATATTTAGTTTAAATACAGAAAAGTTCGGTATACGACTTTCATATTTTTACCAAAAAAAACATTTTTCTCTCGTTCTATTGACAATTGTATTGATAAATGGGTTCCTCCTTTTCTCTCGTCCGTTTTTTAATACATTTTAATTCTCTGCCTTTGAATATAACCTATTTCTTGGATTGCATACTTGTGAAAAGATACTTTGGTATCAGTATTTAAGAGTAACTGTATCACATTGATGTATATGTTGTGCAATGTAAGAAATAATCTATTTGTGTGCATACGTGTATAATAAGAAAAACATATTTGAAATATAAAAAAGGAATTATACTAGAATTTTGATTATGTTATTAAATTGTTTTGCCCGTTTTTTTGGCTGTTTTCTTCCCTATTTGTTTTCTTTTGCATTTAATTGTTTATGTTCACTTATCTCAAACGACGCTCATGTTCATCTGTTTTATTTTTTCATGCATTAATAAACATTTACATCAAATTACATTATTTAATAAACATTTTCATAATTATGCAAAATGCCTCGTGTTTTGTCCGTTTAACTAGAGAATGATATATACTTGTATAAACTTAGGGTTTATCACGAAACCAATATTGTTTTCACGATATTTCTTTCTTGACAGTTGCATGTATTTTAAATTTAAAGTAAACTATAAGCATTATCACAAATAAAGGACACAATGATCCATAAAATGAAACAGCATACCTGTATATGTTACCCTTCTCTGAATTTGTAATTATTTTATTCTCCACAGTTTAGAACTGTATAGTGTAACCGTTGAAATATACAACTGATATAAGCATATACATTATCGAGTTGTGTTGTGTTTTTGTTTGATTAAGGTTAAATTCTACATATATAACGATTTTTTTGAAAAGTACAATTCCACGAATATACCCTGTTCGACCTTCAAATCTACTTTTTCTTTTTCAAAGTCGAATACAAGTTTAAACTTACTGCATGTAAATAATTGGTATAGATGTTCGTAGCTGTCAGTTAGAACTTGTTCTTTATACCTAAGGCCCATTGATTAAAAATACGTGCATTCTTTAAAATATCGAAGTGCCTCTTACCATCAAGGGTATACTGATAGGTTATATTTATTAATCAATGTACACACAATCATTTAGGTGAAAACAGACACGAGCGGATCCAGAACGTTATTCGGGTGAATCCGGATGAATGTGTGAAATTTATAATAATGAGGTGGTTCCTTTTCTTCAGATAGGTATGTTCGGGCTTACTCTGATAAACAAGACGTCGTGTTATAGTTTTGTATTTTGAAAATATAACAATTCAAAGTAGTTGTCTATACGTCTTGTAGCATAGGAGTTATATTTCGGACGTTCAATAATATGATCCTGTTGCAAAATATGGGGTGTCTCTATAGGCATAATACCCCTATATCTATACGTTAATTTAGAAAAGGCTCTACGTTATCTGAATCCTTGACACTATTGGATCGACGGGAATGCTACGTTTAGCTTTGAATTATAAATGAAGCGCTATCAAATGGGTTTGTATGAATAAATATCTTATCTGCTAATTCTTCGTCGATAAACTTTATTGAAGAGCGGGCGGACCCGTGTATCGGTTTACCCTCCGAGCACGTTAAAGAACAATAGGAATCTATTCGATAATAAGAGTAGTGCACGGTTCCCTGATTCCTATGTATCCGTCCCCTCTCTCTGGTGCGGCCCTAAATAACCTATACTGTGTTGATGAGCCGTTAAACAACAATCAATTAAATTCAATTAATTGAAGAGATTCACGCAACAATGAGGCGTGAAAGCATATAGTGATTTCGAGAGTGATCGTTAAGGTATACATTAGTGACACGATACAGTTGTTATATATGCATAGAACTAGAGAAGTTAAGTTTTGATTTTGGTTAATATTGGGCATATTTTCAATCCACAAATATGTATGATTTATCTGGCAACATGCTTATGGCCAAGACAGGATGACAAGAAATGCTATGCACGCCTAAATGAAGGTTTGGATAACATATCGAATGTAGCGATGCAAGTCAAAGTTGAAAGAAGGATTAAAGTTGTATCTTACATCACTTATGCTGCTGGTGATAAACAGTTTGGAGTAGAGGAGAATAGGACGTCACTGCCACTCAGACCAAACAGTCGGGAAATGGAGATTAAGGGTCCGAGGATTGAACTTCGATCTCCTCGTTGGCAGTTCTAGTTGATCACTGTCAAGAAAGAGCTGCGCAGCATCAGATATGAAGTTCGCAAGAACCTGCAAGCAGCTGTAAAAGCTCCCAGAAAGCGGAAGAAGACAAATAAGAGTGTATCATTAAACTATAGTGTTATTATCCCTGATACGTCGTTTTTTTATACCACATTATATGACACATGATGTGCAGCCCATATCTTCCCGAACAGGTTATCATCCGCGTTTGTAACGTTCGTTTAAATTGCTTTCCCGTTAAAAAGAAAGAGTTGAATCTCTGTCCATTTTTTTCGTGTTCACGGAAAAAAGGTGTAAACATAGCGCTCGGTTCAGGTATGGTTTTGCTTAATTCCTTCCTTAATATTCAACAAATTTTGTTCAACTAAGTGCACATCCTTCAACAGAATGAGCTCTTTCTTCTGTCGCAACCGCTATATCGATTCATCCACTACTTTCTTAGACATGCCCTTCCAAATGTTCACTGTCATGTACGTTTTCGTTCATTTGCAATACTTTGGGGGGGGAGGGGGGGGGAAGGGGGGAAGGGGGGGGGGGCTAATTTAAGAAAGTCTATTTGAATCAAAATACCCGTTTGCGCTGGAGGAAAATTCCCACCGTATAGGGGTATGCGCGCTTTACTGAAACAAAAAGTTAAATATAAAGAAAATGATTAAGCAAAAACAAACATGAATAGAGCGATTTGTTAATAATAACATTTCCTAAATCGATAAAAATAAAAACAACTTATAAAATTAAAAAATAGATTTTGCTCACTGTTCAGCACTCAGAAATCAGTGATGAATATCTTACAACTCTTCACTTTCCATATCACAGATATATCACTTATAGATCTATACTTTTTTTCAAAAAAATATATTGTGTGTGTATAGTTTAATAATAAATAAATTACAACTCTCATTTTCCCACATCACACCTGATATCATCCCTCATACAATACCAATACCTCGGTCCTACGGACCAAGGTATTGATATTTAATTATCTGGATGATATCGGGCGTGATATGGAAAAAGGAGAGTGATAATTTATACTTATCGTTAACCCGTTCATGTTCAGCTGAAGTTGTGTGATGAGAGTTCCGGAAAGTTGTCTTGTACCAAAGGAGAATCTTAATATATAGTTCGTACATGTCTTACATGTTGACCATGAGAGGCAGGATGTATTGGGTAACTGCGACAAAATGTTAGCAACAGACCAACCTTCTGCACCATTCAATGAGATGTCAACGACTTGAAGAGAGGTGTATGATGTCGTCAAGAAGACAAGCTCTAGTTCTCCCCAGAATCAATTGGTGACCATATAAGGTAATATATATATATAAGAACTGTATCAAACTTTTGAAGCACCTGTGGAACCTAATCATAATTGACAGCAGAAGTTCCAGCGTGCTTGCAGACTGCAAAATGGTGTTTTACACAGAAGGAGAAAAAATCGCAAGCACTCGGTCACTTCTTAAACATTTATTTTCTGAGTGTGGAAAGGAAGCTATTATTCTACTGCTAGCCAAAATAATGTCAAGCGTCATGACTACAAAGGCTTTTCATCACCGCAGTATAAAAGGGCGTGTTCCGGGATGTTCTGGATATCTTGAACACAAAATAACCATATCTCAGCTTATAAAGGACGCAAGGGTCAACAAGGAGACCTCGCAGTGGTTTGGCGTGACCTGGCTAATGCGTGTGGATCCATCCAATACAAGATAAGTATGCTCGTGGACACTAGTACATACCCGACAAGGCAAAAACTCATAAGCAGCTACTATAGCAATATTCTGAATGGATTAAGAAAGAGGTATTATCTCTGGATGTACAATCTCTGTTATCGTATTTGTGACGGGCATGCATGTCATACTGATGGCAGCTCAACAAGAGACTTGGGGTCCTGAAAACATTTCAAGGATATGAATGTCATCATTGTTTCACTGGATGAAACAATGGCATGGGCACACATGAAGTTTAAACCAAGTCAAGATGTCTGATCATCCGTAAGAGTCGCTTTACAACGCAGTCCAAGCCAAATATACATGCGGAAGACATACTAGTGCCTATCACTACTGAAACCATGTAAAGTGCATTGGCGAATGATTGGACGCTATCCTAAAGGACAAGGACGGCATTGGAAAGTTGAGCGACCAGGTCGTTGAGGACGAGTTCCATGCGTTCTTCTTTTATCATAGATAAACATATTTGCGTGATCGATATCTACATGCCATAATCCGCCAATAAATCCATCGAAACGTTATTATTTTCTTCTGTATTATATAAATAAAACAACGATATTTAGAATCTCATCGTTTATTCATAAAATGTTAAATATCAGAGACCAAAAAACATAACGTTTGAAGTCTAGTTCGTACTCACAGTTTACCTTATTAAAATTGTATTTGAAATGTATGACATTTAATCAGGTGGTTTGTTATAATTCACATTAATTATTATACTTGCATTGTGGGCCGGAGGCCTTTGATTACTTATATATCATAAAATTACTTATATTTTGATTACTTATATATCGTAAAGAAGGACTGAAGACACTATGCAGGTCTACCAGGAAATTGCATGGTGTTCCTGTACAAGAACGGATTTTCACCTCAACTTATCTGGCCACTGATGCTTTATGAAATCCCAATATCAAAATTAGAAACATTTCGACAAAGTGATCAATTTCCTAAGTCGCTTGCTAGGGCTACCGCGCAGTTACACCGATATAAAGCCCTAAACATCACCTAGGAAGCTGCAATTTCTGGTATCAACGCTAGTGGAAGAAATCAAGGTGGCAAAGGCACGACCTCTGATGACATTGAAGGATTCCCCGGATGAGCTAAGGATAAGCAGAATGTGGTCAGTGTGTCAGGCAGTCGAAGACTGTACACAAAAGACTGAGGCGTGAAGACATTGCGAGAACTACTAATGCAGGGAGATGGGGACTAGGAGTGCAGCGCAAGCAGAAGTGGTCCACAGCTTGGGCAGGTTGAGAATATGAATGGGGAGAAAGAGACTAGAGCATAGCTGCTGGTGCAACTTAATCAGGAAACGTCACCAAGGTTGAATGTTCCAGAGGGGAGACCTACCTGTAAGCAAATATAGAGCTTAGAACCTGTCCGATTTAACGTTTTGCTCCGCGGTATCTATGGCGTTCTGTCCTCACAAGGCATCGTCCAACGATGTAAGCTTACAGAGGATCAGACCTGCACACTTTGAGACAATATTCTGACAGATCGTGTGTAAATATATGCATGTGTGTGTGTGTGTGTGTGTGTGTGTGTGTGTGTGTGTGTTCCTCCACCGCAAACAGGCAGGCAGGTTTGTGACTGTAAAATATACTGTACTGTTGTTATACTAATTGTGAAGTCAGTGTTAGAGTTTTGCTACAAAATATATAACTGAATGCATTAATGTGTAGCATAACAAGGTAATACTATACAAATCTACTGGTCTCGTTTTGAAACATAATGTTTCTCTACTCATTTAGTAAACGATAAGATGTATGTGTTTTATGTATTTGCCGTATCACGTGACACATTGAGGGATTGGCAGGGTTTGTATTGAATGCTTGTATTGGTCGACTGTGTTTTGTGAATGCTACATTTCCTGTTTAGTTTAAACCTATTTATTTTATGTAACGAAAGCTCTATGAACTTAGTTTAATCACTCTCAATGTCTCAATGTCTTCCTGGGTAGAGCCAGTACTTAGCAAATGCAGATAAAGTGTCTTTCTCAGGAACACAGCACATATGGGCATGGCATGTAATGCTCTACCACTAGACCACAGCGCTCCAAACACATTTCCTGTGTGACTATTGTATATACGTCTCCTTTACTGAAACCAAGATGTGTACACTTATACCATCAATAAGTTATTATTGTTCGGTTCGCTTGTTTCGGGTGCGGGTCAAATACCTTCAGTTAGTGTTTATAATGTACTATGAAACATTACGAGAGTCCTGATTACGTTTATCCGACACATTAAAGCAGTTTGTTTTTATAAAAATATCAAATTGTTGATACAGCAGCATTTTGCATTGAAAATGGCCCATCAAAAAAAACACTTTCAAACATCTCCCGTTTTGTTTTCACCGATTGATCTTCGGGTTTATCATCAGCCATTGTTGAAAGTGATTTTGGACCTGCATATTAACATGAAAACGCAGTGAATAGTATATTAATATAAACGTTTACGGGCATCCGGTGAGGGTCGGAAGTTCCAGCACGAAGTATAACTATTCTGCCTATTTATGATTACAATCACAGTTATATCGAGGTTGGATTATCTCTATCTAACACATTGAAGATTTTCCTGGCATCAAATTGAAAATGTGAACGTTGTCAACAATCAATGTTTGCTACATTTATTTATACAATGTCTTCCACTACCATGCGTTTAATTCATGTTTGATGCGTGTGAAATTTGTCACTCCGATATGTTAATCAGAATGTCTAGCATGTAATACACTGTTCTGTATATATAGTTCAACTTCTAGTAAATGCATGCATGCTTTTGTTCGTGAACAGTAAATTTCAGCTATCTATACTATTGCCCCACCACCTTATTCCCATCCCTCATCTTCTGTTATATTCTGTCTATAAAATATGATGAAAAATAAATATTTAAGTGTTTATACGTGTGCCCCGTTGAATTATTATTGCTGTTAAGAAAGCTTTTCAAGTTATTTATAAATGTTTTTTTTTATGCTGGCTTATTTTATAGGTTCGTTTTGAAGTGTTCAAGAGTGTGTCCAATGGCAATTATTGCATGCGTTGCTTTAACTTATGTTTCCTATATGTTTACATGCATTGTTGCATGTTTCTTATTGATTTGGCCTTGAAGAAAGTAAAACTAGTACAGATATAAACATGTTTACAACGTATATGCAAACTAGTTATGCAAACTCATTTATGATGATATGGTCTGTTTTCATTGGATTATTTTATGCAAATTCATTTATGATGAAATTTGGACTATTTGCATTGGACGGTTTTAGTGGGGGAACCCTTCAGGAAGAGTTTGTGATAGTATATAAACATACTATGAGAGCTGAATTCGAATCAGATTTCAGTATTCTTCAATGAAGTTAATTTTGATTTGGATGCTTTTATAAAACATATTTGTGAGAGGATTTACTTATTATTGTGCTCATTCAAAATAACGGTAAAATGGAATATTTGGACTAAACCAGAATTATTGGAAATTAATTTAGACTGAAAGAGACACTTGCTGTTTTGGATTAAAGAGACACTTGCTAATCTGAATTAAAGGAACATAGGGTAATTTTAACTTGGACTTAATTCAACAATTTGATATTAATGAAAAACTGGATGTGTGTATTCTGTAAGTGAATATTTTATGTGAATAAATTTATTAATTATATTTTTGTGCGGCAGGTTTTTTGCTTCCTTTCTTGTTACATTTTATTCGTTAGACCTATTTAAAGAAATGTACTTTATTACTTGCGGTGTTGATGCTGTTTTATAATCTCCATGTCACCTAAATCGGTTCATAATACGCCTCACAATCCACTAAAAATCATTTGACACCCTAGATCCGCATGTAAAGAACTTGTTAAAATGTTTATCAAAAGAGGTTATGGTATCATTTTGCAACGTACTTCATGCTTGGTGGTGGACCCATTTACAGTTCGCCACTATGCTTTCCTCTTTAATTGTGCAATGACCGAACATGCTGTGGGCCCTATGGTGACGTCTACCTAAAGCCCAAAAGGACGGTGACGTTTGGTGATTGTCTGCAAGCTTGTCCTGTTTATTCTCTTGTTGCTCTGGCTTCTGCCAAGTCATTGAGTACCTTCTTTGTGGCTTCCTATGCTATTTTTTTTATATTTATATATACACGAACATCTTTGTGTTTTACTTATATTGCCTATTAATACTGCCTTGTTGGTTAGAGAATAGTTCATGGCGGGGATTTCTTTATTTACAATGTCCCGTTTTATTGGGATGACAGTAGGGTAAGTGTGAGGTTTGGTGCACACTAGAACCTGTTTTAAACTCCCAGCGGCCTTTTTTGCCACTGACCGTTCGAAGGCGGTAGCCCTACTATCCACCCTCTTTTTGTGTGTGTGACGTCATATGTCTTTATTCTTTATTACTATTGCCATTCATGTTTGTCCTTTTGTGTGTTTGTGTGTTTACTGTATGTGTTCTGTGGAAGTTGCATTTACTGTTCGACTTTTATACTTATTCTTCGTTATTTCCAAGGTCTCTATTTCATTACGTTTGGCAATCGGATCGGCAGCTATTTTTGTTTAAAGGAGCAAACCATACATATAAGATTGTGAGACTCTAAAAGGACGAATTGAAAAACTTTTGACATCTTTAAAAGCGTCAAAAACATATTTGTGCTAGTGTGTCTGGTGATGTACGTTTCAATAAGAAATTTCTGAATTTTGTTTTCTGTTCAAAATTGGTCTCTGGATCTGGTGAAAAGTACAATAGTCAGGTTGCTGCGTTTTATAATGACAAGTTCATTGACCGGTGTCATTGCTATGCTCCAGCAGGTCATGTCATCACTGGTAATTTTGTTATTGTTGATAAACATATTCGGCATCTGTTTTCTAAACGTCGTAATTATAGATTACCTTTAACTATCGATTTTTGTGCCTGTTGTTTCCACACAGAACACTCGGTGCATTATTTTCAAGGCTGGGGTAGACGAAAAGCAGAACAAACTGCTAACTATGTACTGGATTCCTAAATTACGTATAAGGCCCGCTTTACTTGGAATTCTAGTGCCTGCGCCACCACAAACATCTCCAAACTTTTAACTTCTTGTCTTACTGCCGTTAAAGATCACGTTAAATAATATTGTGATAAAAAATATGAAAACTCTAAGATTAATGAGACTTTCTTGATACAATTTGCAATAGACTTCAAGTTTCATCTATTAGCACTTATGACTTCTCTACACTATATACAACCTTACCACATCACCTTATCAAAGACAAGCGTATTTCTCTCTTATTCAAAAAAACCTTCGCTAGGGAAAATACTACATTTTTGGCCTGTAATATTATTAAAGCGTCTTTTACTAACGGCAGTTTAGACAATTACACTATGTGGACTATTAGATAATATTTTCGTCAGGTATGGAACCACCGTTTATAGACAAATTGTTGGTATTCCTATGGGTACAAACTATGCACCCCTTGTCGCAGATTTGTTTTTATATTGCTATGAAAGAGATTTCATATTGAGTCTTTCACCAGATACCCAGGAAGATGGCATATTAAACATTGACAACCCTTTCTTCTCTACTATGGTTAATAATATATACCCTAAAGAACTTTAACTTAACAAAGCTAATATTTCTGATACTAACGCTTCTGCTCTTGGTTTACATGTCTCCATTAAAATGGTGAAATAATTAGCGTCTATGTGATTCAACTTATTCGTTTTTCTAGAGTTGAAAAGAGTTGAGGACTTTAATATTAGTTATATTTGTATACATTAAAAGCTACTCCATCAGGGCTACCGTTACCATAAACTTCGTAAAACATTTGTAAAATTTAAAAATTGATGTGTCTGTAAAAAAAGGAAAGAACTCACTAAATTTGTAGAGTTGAGTAAATTATTGAATAAGAACAGAATGCGGTTCAACCCTCAACATAGAATATTACATCGAGATGGGAACCAGCTGCATTATGATGAATATGTCATATTACATCGAGATGCGAACCAGCTGCATTATGATAAATATGTCATATTACATCGAGATGGAAACCAGCTGTATTATCAAGAATTTATCATATTACATCGAAATGTGAACCTGCTCCATTATGAAGAATTACATTGAGATGGGAAGCAGCTGATGTTCTTCAAAAGTTGTTTAATCCGTGGTATTTTATTGGTGTATGGTAAACAAAGAACTGGGACAGTATTATTATTGCTCAATTTGTGTTAATCATCTATTTCTACCCAAGATGTGTGATTACACAATGGCCGAAGTAACACGATAGAAAATCAAAAAGATACGTACGGACAAAGCAAAATTATGTTATGTGTATATGTTTTAACTTTACGAGTCCGATGATTTCAGACCCAATGGTAACCATTTACGACACATGATAAACAGACGTGGTAGACAGTGACACAAACAAGTGATACAGTGCATGTAATTCTGTCATATGGTAGCAATTCAACCAAGCGAAGAAGTTAGACACGTGTCTCGAGATGTAGATGCGCTAAATTAAGAATTGATTCGCACATGTTCGGTTATTATGCGGTTTTGAACGCCGGTGGTGAAAGGGACATTTCCACCAACCATGCACAGTTAGCTTCGCCTTCCGAAAAGTAAGGGTTTTCGAAATTAGAAGCTATTTCTTTTCAACAGAACGTATTAAGTGATTGCAAATCTTGGTTATTACATTGTTTTGGACGTTTGCTGTGTTTTGTTCTCCTATTTGTTCATTTTTTTCTTGTTCATTTAATTGTTAAAGTTCATTTATCTCAAACGACGATGTTCATCTGTTTTATTCCTTCAGTCATTAATACACATTTATATAAGTATGCAGAGTCGTTGCTTAACGTGACAATGCTATATATAAACGTACTGTTAATCAGAAAACCAGTATTTGTTTCACGATATACATGTATCAATTATGCAAATGCATGCATGTTATATTTAACAGGTTATGTTATCACAAATTAGCGATAGAATGATCCATACAATTAGAGTGCAAACCTATACGTTATATCCTTTGCTGAATGTTAATTCTCCACAATTCAGGGACGTGTTGTGTATTCCGTTGCCAGATCAAATACAACTCATAAACACAATTAAGTTTTATATTTAGGTTAAGGTATTCGACAATTTAAAAATGCCATGAATATAACGATTCCATATTCCACGTTGACACCTACGTTTCTTCTTCAAGGACGAATACAAGTTTAAACTTGCTACTTTTATAGATATGTGTCGCTGTCATTTCGGCTCTTATCCTTATAGCTTTTGCCCATTGATAAAAATAAACGCATTCTTTAAACAATTGAAATTATTTTACAGTAAAGGGTGTGTTGATATTTTGAATTTTATAATCCATGCACCCACTATCGATCAGGACAGTGAAAACTAATGTTACAGAAACTAACCCTTCACATAAGCGCAACCATATACTACATAACCTTTGATCTAAACTCTAACCAGGTTTTCAGGTCATATACTAATGTATATGTGCCGATTAAAAGTATAGGTTTACTCAATAGTTCTTAAAATACCGGTGATTGAATATATGTAAAATGAATGATGAGTTGCTAACCCGCCAACTTTTGTATTCAAACATGTATTCACCGTTTCCAAACCTACTGACGACGAGGCATATATATTATTTGCCTATTTTTAGAATCCAAACTCCAGGGACACAATATATACAGCCAGGCCAAACCAAAAAAACAGTAGCGTCGAATTAAAGAGTTAGCAAGGGTCCTCAACCATTGATGCATTCTTTTTCTTACTAAATACTGTTCAAAACTATCTGAATGATAAGAACGACTATATTATGTATTTATTAATCTGAAGAAATGTTTTGATAGAAGTTATGGAATAGCATTATGTGTGAAACTTTACAAAATGATAATACCGGGTATTGTGTTCTGAATAATTAAAGATATGCATGAAACAATCAAATAATGTGTAAGACAATGTGTAAATTATTCAGACTTGTTCGAATATGAGATTGGATTAATGCAAGTGGATCGCATATACTAATTTATCTTTTTATTGAGGCCTTTGAGCTATTTTGCAAAATGATATTAATACTGGTTTATAAGTTGATGATATTGTACTATAATACTATTATTTACGGACGATATGGTCGTCATGGGGAAACCTCCTAAACAAATACAAGAAAATATGAATTTACTTTATGACTATTGTAAAAAATGGGGATTAGATAAATAATGTTCAAACAAAGAATCTAGAAACAAAGAGGTGGTTAACAATGATTCTTGAATTTATAATAGAGAGAATACAGAGGTAATAAATGATTTCAACAATTTAGGTACAGTTTTTAATGATACTGGACATTTTTTCTCTGAACCATGAACATTTTATTGGAAAAGCTTTGAAAGCATGGCATGCTCCTTTAGTAAACGGTATAAAAATAATGCTGAAGCCAAAAGTATTATGATAAATATTTGATTCATACGTGGGGTCAATGTTGAATTGAATGACCCTAATTATGCTAATGTTAAATACTGCTAAAACACGTTTAAACAAAGAGTTGTTGATTGTTTTATACAACGATGGTTGGTAGATAATGAATCAAGTGATTTAACAACATTCGCAATAACAGCAAATTCATTAAGAATAAAGACTGGTAGATACGCTCGTATATAAAATACATAGAACTGAGATATATTGTCATTGCTGTCAAAGTATAGATCTTGAAGATGAATACCATTTTATTCTGATTTGCTCTTGTTACACAAGAATCCATTATATTATACATGACTAAAGTGCAGTGGTGTAGAGGTAACCAACTGATCTGCTCTTGTTACACAAGAATCCGGAAAAATTATATTAAACATCACCTAAGTGCAGTGGTGTAGTGGTAAGGGTGTCTTACAATTTCACCGTAATGAGCCTCTATTTCATTGTTAACATGTTACGTCGCTAAATATGTACGTTCATGACGTCAGCGCTATAAACATCGTCAAATGTGAAGGGGTGGGGTGGGGTGGGGGAAGGGGGGGGGGGAACTTCGTTTACCACAATGTTGATGTTTCATTATCTTGGCAATGTCAAACAACGCTACTTACTATTATGCCAGACGTTTACCCACAATTGAAAGCCCAAAAAAGCGGTAAGAAAGAACGGCGTTTTTCACACCGAATCGACATTGTACTCTTCGCCATTTTGGGAAATCGTCAAATGATCACGTCGCGAGACGTAGGCATTGACTAATGCAGCCCAGAGAATTTTCTCTTTTGTCGTATGTCATTCTGTTTGTTTTTACCATTCGAGGCTACCTAATTCGAACTGTCATAGAATAAAGATTCTGAATTAAGTCTCTTTGTATATGTGGCTTCAAATATCAGCGGTTGGATCGTTTCAGCAAAAAGAATAAAAACAAATATTTATTTTCATTCTGACTAGATCTACATTAAAAAATAAAATAAAACTGTAACCATTTAGACGCCTAGATATCCTAGAAGTGAATTATTACCTTGTGTGTTCAAGTTGCTTTAATACATAACTGTTCGCGTCTCTTTAAATGCACTGGACAATGACTGACATTGACATTTGGATAATGTATAGTACTTGAGCTGGCTGTAGACCCCCTCCCCACAGGGGGAATTTTGTAGGGTATGATTTTCTGAAAGAACATACATTAAGCTTCAAAATGAGACATGTGTGCCATCTGAGCGTTGGGGCTTTATTGAGTTTTTGGGGAAAACACTGCGTTTTTAGACGAAAATCGCCGAAATCTGGAATTATTGTTTAGAAAAAGAATGGAATTAGAACCAATTTGAATTGATGGAATCTTTCTCGTAACGCATCTCTACGTGTCCCATCATATAATTTATGGATCCGATACTTAAATATTGAGATTTTGGGTAAAATTGTTAAAACATCGAATGAAATCGCTGATTTCTGTAATTCATTGGGGGTATTTAACTAAAATTTAGAAATATATCTTATACAATAGAAAAAAGAAATATTGTAACCTATTTAGGCAGGGTAAGGTCCAGTGATTAAACAGAAAAAGTTCCAAACCGCATGATGCTTAGAAATGCCTTAATTTTGGGGCGAAAAATGTGTATTTTTGTCAAAAATCGCCGGAATCTGGAATTATTTTTTAAAATTAGTTTGAACATAAACTTATCAAATTGAAGCAATAGAATGTTGCACAGCTTACATATTCAAGTTTTTCCTGGCTTCATATATAACATATGTGCTCAAATATTGGCATTTTAGGGCAAAATGTTGGGAAAAATGACAAAAACCACTGATTTCTGTAATCCATTGGGGGTATTGGGTTAAAATTTAGAAAAAATATTTATTACAAAAGAATAAAGACATATTGCAACATTTTGGATAGACAAAGGTCCAATAATTAAGTAGAAAAAATTCCTGATCCATATGATGCTTAAAATATTGTGCATTGTAAACTATATTACCTTACATTACAATTAAAATTTCATGGTACATTAAAAACGTTGAATATAAATTAAATGAAAACCATGTAAAAAACATAATACATGTACTTTTATTAATACAAGTTGAGAAGCGCTTCAAACTTAATGAAACTATTCTGTAATTAACGTTACACCACATTCATTACCAAAAAAAACTTATTTTTAGTGCAAATAGGTGGCTGTAAAAACTGATTTTCTTCTGTAAGTAAGGGTTTCTATATATCAAAATATTAATTAGACTGTTTATAATATGCATATGTATACTAGCCAAAATTTAGGTGTAGCACAATAAAAAGAAATCAAACATGACGTCCAAGATGGTCCCGTTGTGTTATAAGATCTGTAGGTCGGCCCAGAAGCCGTCGGCCGAGGGTCGCTCAACGCTATTTATAACTATACTGTATATAGCTCTAAGTGCCATGTTCGAGTTCCCAACACAGGTAGCCCTCCGCCTGATACGGTCTAACGACCGAGTACCACGCGTAGCGGGGACCTTTGCCGAGGCTGGCCACCGTTCCCGTTGAGTTACAAAACATGTGGGTCGGCCAGCTCAAGGCTATTTCTCTCTATATAACTATACTGTATATAGCTCAAGGTGCCATGTTCAAGACCCGAACTCGGAAAGCCTTCCCCCTAATACGACCTAGGGACTAAGTGCCACGCGTAGCGAGGTCCGTTGCCGACGGCTAACCACCGTTCCAGTTGTGTCACAAAACCTGTGGGTTGGCCCAGTGGCCGTCAGATGCGGGTCGCTAAAGGCTATTTACTATATAGCTCTACGTGGCATATTCGAGACCCAAACTCAGGTAGCCGTCCCCCTAATACTTCCTAGGGACCGAGTGCCGACGGCTGTCCACCGGTCCCGAAGAGTCACAAAATACTGGGTCGGCCGAGCGGCTATCGGCCGAAGGTCGTTCAACGCTATTTCCCTCTATATAACTGTATATAGCTCTATGTGCCATGTTCGAGACTCAAACACAGGTAGACCTCACCCTGATAAGGCCTAGGGACCGAGTACCACGCATAGTGGGGACCTTTGCCGAGGTTGGCCATCGGTCCCGTTGTGTTACAAAATATGTGGATCGGTCAGCGGTCATCGGCCGAGGGTCGCTCAACGCTATTTCCCTCTATACATATATAACTATACTGAATCAAG
Source organism: Cyrtodaria siliqua (assembly GCA_037043455.1). Classification (NCBI taxonomy): domain Eukaryota; kingdom Metazoa; phylum Mollusca; class Bivalvia; order Adapedonta; family Hiatellidae; genus Cyrtodaria; species Cyrtodaria siliqua. The sequence continues at coordinate 15,921 of JAWPHD010004957.1, forward strand.
CTCTAAATGAGTTACGAAGTTCGAGACATAAACTCGGGTAGCCTCCCCTGATACAGTCTAGCGATTGAATGGCACGCGTTGCCGGGACCTTTGCGGACGGATGCCCACTAGTCCCGTTGTGTCACCCAATCTGTAAGTCGGTCCAGCGGCTGTCGGCCGAAGGTCGTTCACCGCTATATCCTTCTATATAACTGTATATAGCTCTATGTGCCATGTTCGAGACTCGAACCCGGGTAGCTTTTCCCCTAATATGGACTAGCGACCGAGTGCCACATTACTTGGGACATTTGCCGACGGCTGGCCACCGGTACCGTTGTGTCGCAAAATATGTGGGTCGGCTCAGTGGCAATACGCAGAGGGTCGCTCAACGCTATTTCTCTATTTATAAATTATACTGTATATAGCTCCATGTGCCATGTTCGAAATGCCGGTAACGTGGTTCGTACACGTACATGTTCCAAAATGCTCTACACATAATGGGATTACAGAAAAACAGGGTGTACAAAATTCCCCCTGGGGTGAGGGTTACTCCTATTAGCTTACAGTCTATTTTCTATTGTACCGGTATTATATATTTGTCTAGATTTTAATGGATTGCAGAAATAAGTGATTTTAGTCCTTTTTGCAACATATTTCAGCAGATATGTCATATATGATGCTGCAAGGAAACACTTGAATATGTATGAGATTAGTCCTCCCAAAGTCTTGGAAATGAACGAAATCTATGAACATGTACATTTTGGAAGAGCTAATCTCAGTAAGTACTGAATGAATCGAACTAGGTTTTGCGTCAGAAGAAAGATCCCACATTGTAAGGGTATGCGATTTTCATTCGTTGCATATTAAAAAAGCTACGAAGACAAAAATACCCGAGTCGAGTTTCCTATTTTCAAAAGGACACGTGGTTTCGTCACCCTGTTTATCAGAGTAGTACGGGTAAAGATTTAATTGAAGTAGTTGGTGTATGAGTGGTAATTAAATCATTCAATTCAACTGAATTTTTATTTAAACTAAACGACCAAAATGTCATCGTCTTGATGTTTAATGTTAACCATAATTGACAACAGCATGCATAGTGTAAATACAGTCATTAAGCATAGCATAAGTATAGCACTATGCGTTGCGACATCATATTTTTATTAGTATAGTGTTCATTGCAACGTTTAGTATAAAACTGATACACTAAAAGATGCAGTCTTAACTAACACCTAACGTCATAAAAGCAACCATTTCATTCAGCGTATCAACAGGTATTATGTTAAATTAAAAAATACAAATGCAACGCTTAGGGTATTCAATTGTCGAAGCATACAATTTTGCGTCTAGTGTTTAAGATAATTGCTAAAGTTTATAGGCCTCAAGAGTTATGCCCCCATAGATATGTGTGATTTTGTAACTTATCATCAAGTGTGGAGCGCTGTGGTCTAGTGGTAGAGCGTTGAACCCATGCTCCAAAAGTCGTGGGTTCGATTCCCGTCATTGCCATATGCGTTGTGTCCCTGAGCAAGACACTTTATCTGCATTGCTTAGTACTGGTTCTACCCAGGAAGACATCGAGAGTGATTCAAATAAGTTCATAGAGCTTTCGTTACAATCGATGTAAAATAAATAAGTTTAAATTAAGTGTTGGCACTATCTTAACCAATCATGTGAAATCATAGACACTCAGTGCAACTGTTTTCGCCATCAAGTGATTATAATTATATATATGGACCCGCCTATGCAATTGTTTGATATGGCAGTGGCTGACTTAGTTGAAAATCGTATCAATTTCAAATTCATAGAAAACGTATCATAAAAGGAGACATGTACGCTATCTAGAGGATTGTACAGACATAACGCCCCACCAGGATTAACTTAGAGTATATATGTAATCGGTATTTAATGTGTTACATTGTAAAACGTTTATCAAAAGAGTTTAATGATCCTATCATTTTGCAATGCACTACATGCTTGGTGCTTATCCCATTTACATTTTATCACTATCCGCTCCTCTAGGCAGATCAAAAAGGCAATATAAGTATAACATAAACGTGCTCATGTAGTATAATATATGAATATGAAACAAGAAGCTCAAGGAGACCTCAAGGCTGACATTGGTCATCAACTTCTCTTCAACGTTATGGCTGAGGCATGATTTTGACTCAATTGACATTTGACCTGCAAGTTTGACCTGATTTTGTTACATATCTTTCCATCTTGCTGAACATTGCTATGTCACTTCATAAAAATCCCTTCAGTACTGAAGGAGTTATAATTGTTTAAACAGTTGACTCATTTGAAATTTGAACTCCAATTGTTACCTTGACCGTTGAGGAAGGATCTTATTCTGGCACACATTAAACCGTTTTATTATGATTACGATTTTTTCATGAATTTCTCTTCAGTATTTTTAAATTTGTGACTGAGATCCAATTTAGATAGATTTAATATTTTACCCCCAAGTGTGGCTTTTGACCTTTTGATGTCATGACCTGATTTGTGCGCGAACGCACCATCTCTCCATGCTTATTATTTATGATCAGTTTGTTTTATTAAAATCACTTCAGTAGTGAAGGAGTTATGTCTTTTCACTCATGTGAACTTGAATTTTAAGTATGACCTTGGACTTTGAGAAGCTGACTTGATTCTTGTGCGCTCTAAATATGTTCAGAATGTTGAACGTTTCAGTGTAGATTTATCAAAATTCATTCAGCAATTTATGAGTATTCTTAAAAATAATTCAAGCGCAATAACTCAATTGTTTCTATTCCGATATGTCTAGTTTCCCAGCTGATCCAATCTGTTAATGATAATAACAACCGGCCAAATATTGGTCAGGAGTATGCGAAAATGAATGCACTAGAGTGTAATGAAGCAAACAATAGCGATTTTGTTTTTAAACCTTCAAATCTAGCTGATTTGCGATCTTGTTCAAAAGTTCATTGATATCAACAATCTTCATGGATAGTATAATCATATGATCATATGGTCTTAACGAGGTATATTTAAGGGCCTAGGTATAGATTACATTCAACTATCGATGTTAATGTCTGTCGTGCTCAGATCTCCCAATCCATTGAGGATTTTAGTATAATATGTTGTCGTAGAAAACATGCGGACCCAAACTCTCTTTCTACTTGGAAATAGTCAATTTTTAAAATTATAGATACACGTATTAACTTTTATAATGGTAATCCCTCTTTACTTCCTCCGAGACCTAAGTTTCCCTTCCGGAATTCAATTTTATAATACATGTGTTTTAGTTCCTGCTGATAAACAGCTAATAATGTAATTATTGTTTGACGCCTACATTACGTATGGAGCTCGGTAGGACTAATTCGTATACTCCAGTTCAATCTTCTTTTCTCGATTTACACCTCTCTATTCAAAATAGTGACATAATTATCAAAATAATTAACAAGAGAAATGATTTTAAATTTTAATACTGTTAATAATCCCTATTTAGGTGGGGGTGTTCCCCGAGCAACTTCTTATGGGGTATATTGGGTCTGTGTGTCCCAAATTATTCGTTTTCCTAAAGCTTGTACTCGAGTTGAGGACTTTGATATTCGTAATCTTTGTATATAACTAAAAAGCTACTCCATCAGGGCTACCGTTACCATATTCGTAAAACCTTTGCAAAATGTTATTATTGCAACGATCTTCTTTCCAAATTTAAAAGTAATTGAAGAACTCTTCTGCGACAATGACTATCACAACCTGGCTGCTATGGTGACGTGATTTACAAACTTCGTAAGATCCTTGTTGACTTCGTGATCATCACTTTCATACTATCTTTGTTAAACTTGTTAAACTGTTTATCAAAAGAGATTATGATCCTATCATTTTGCAACGCACTGCGTGCTTGGTGGTGGACCCATTTACAGTTCGCTTTCCTCTTTAATTGTGCGATGACCGGACAGCCTGTGGACCCTATGATGTTGTCTACCTAAAGCCCAAAAGGACGGTGACGTTTGATGTTGGCGCTTGTCTTGTCATGCTCACAATGGTTTTTTCTCTTGTTGCTCTGGCTTCTGCCAAGTCATTGAGTACTTTCCTCGTGGCTTTCTATGCTATTGTTTGTTTGTATTTATATATACACGAGCATCTTTTTGTTTACTCATATTGCCTATTAATGCTGCCTTGTTGGTTGTTGGTTAGAGAATGGTTCATCTCGGGGATTTCTTTATAACACTGTCCCGTTTTATTGGAATGACAATAGGGTAAGTGTGGGGTTTGGTGCACCCTAAAACCTGGTTTCAACCAACAGCGGCTTTTTTTGCCACTGACCGTTCCAAGGCGGTAGCCCTTTTATCAACCCTTTTATGTTTGTGATGTCTTATTTGGCCTTTTATTCATCTTTAAAATTATTCTTTGTTTCTGTGTATGTTTGTGGTTGACTGTCGTCATTTGCTGCGTTGTTTGTTAGAGAATATAATCTGGAAGGAATATCTTTATTTACACTCATTTATTTACGTCTCATTTTAGGGTAAGATTGAGGTTTAAACCTCCAGCGGCCTTTTCTTGCCACTGACCGTTACCTATGATTGATTATGGTCTTTGACTGTTACATTTTCTGTTCGACCTTTATATCTACTTTTACTGGTCCAATATGGCTGTTTTACCAAGTTGTCCGAGCTGTCATTCTTATGAACAAGCTATTTTTGTCTGGTAAAGATCAGATGCAAAATAAGGCCGTATCGACTTAAAAGGTAAATTATAGCATATTTAAGAAAATCTGACGACGGGTGTCCACAGGCGACAACGACAGACGACGGACAATTCTCCATTTCATAAAAAGCAAAAGCACAGGAAGCCACACAGTAAATATTCAATGAATCGGCAGCCAGAGCATCATTAGTATAAACCACTATGAGTTTAAGACAATATAGGCGACAATATGATCATCCAAACATTAAACCACTTATTTTGGGAGTGTATGCATGCGCAAAAGTTATGGCTAGATCTTACGATATACCTAAAATCTGTGAACATTAATTTAAATTTAAATTTAACATGTTTAAAAACAATATTATTTTGTTTAACTGATTCGACAGTTGTAACAAACTATATAGTTTTCTTCGCAAAATAATTTATATTCGTCAACAAATATCAAACCACAGATCCTAGTTTTATATTTTTAAACAACAATATCTGTATAAAAACATAGTAATTAAATCAGAAATAGCGCTTAAACATAATGAATCAGAACAACATGTTAAAAAATGGAGAGTCTTCTCCAACAGAATATTTAAAATGATACGAATTGGAAAAGCTAAAGATCTCTATATCTCTCATATTCTTTCTTCCTTTAGTAACAACCTGCTGATACTCATCTTTAATGAATTATTTCATACAATGAAAATCACAGGGATATGATTAAACGTGTACTAGTTAAATGTGTCACATTAAATGCACTGCTATAATTTTTTCTACCAATATACATAAAATGGCAATCATATTAACACATGCATTTTAAAAACAAAATTATATATCTTTATAAATTATAAGACACATACATGTTATGCCATTTCCCTGTACAGTTATGTCAGTTTAATATGATTATTTCTATTATGCAGCACATTGATCATGTTGATGGAATAAAATATTAAATTAAAAAAATAAATATTGGAGACAAACATCAAACGTGTCCTTGCAAGATAACTCAATTTCATTGTTCGTATTTTGATGTAATTATATACTGATTTATTGTTCTATTGCGTGTCATCTAATCGTGTTATTTAATTAATGGAAACGTTGGAGCCAACAAATGAAACAAAACTACAACATTGGTCAAATTAAATGTATTCCCATCAAAATACTTGAAAATATACTACGTGTATCTTTATTGAATGAAACATACTATGCCCTTTAAGCAAGTCATTCTACCAATTTCATTGGCTGTAATAGGATATGTCATACATATTAAATATATCTATATTGGTTAGTTCAAAGAACTGTCTATAACAAGAACTCAAGTTAAGGACTATTGTAATTATCACGCATTTCGTGCAATTGTATTTGGCGAAAGCTTGCTAAATCCCATCATATCCCGTGATCTCCATTACAAAAATGACAAAAATAGTCTTGAAGAAGCCACAGCAATCAAACGCAATGGCACCGTTGGTCCGCACTGCACAATAAACCGAAATTTGAGCATATTTAAAATGTCAATGAAAAGGACAATGCGAAACATAAATGTGGCGAAGACAAGGTTACCGACTTGCGACTGTCAGTAGTCACAACAGAAACTCCGAGACACACAAGCAATGAATTCACACAGCTAATGCAATATACAAAAAATTACAATATAAGTTTGATGAAGAAAATCATATTCAACAAATACAATTAAATGCACGTCAACCCTGCCCATGAAGCAACTACAGTATACTGAATACAAATCACAGCACAAAGCAGATTAAATATGTTACAATCATTTCAAACCTATCAAATAAACGTCATATATGATAATAATATGCATCACGTATCTCTTTAAACTGTCTACCAAACTAACTGTCAATCGCAAGATCAGCGTTTATCTGCCATACAACACTAACGTGATACACGATTATACCAGCTATGTGTTGAATAGAAGTCCAGAAATATCCTCTTATAGGATTTCGCATGAGTTTCTTCTATGTTTGTCTGGTTCTGCCTCTTGGTCCACGTTTGATCTCCCACTGAAAGCCCAGTCCATGATGTGTCTATCCCATGGAGGATTGTACAATGAAACGTCATCTTCGTCGCTCTTTCCAGAACTACCCCGCTCATCTTTGGCTGTTTTCCTTGTCTGCTCAAGTAATTCATTCAAACGCTTAACTCCTTCTTCCAAGAGTTTCAGAGCCTCTTTGTCATCTGTACGTTCTTGCATCTGGCGCTGAGACTCCTTATTTTTCAGTTGTAGATTGTCGTCGCATTTCTGCCTTATTACTTCTATTCCGTTTGCATGGATTGTTTTTATTTCAACCTTTAGTTTGGATTCTATTTCACTATCTTCCTCCGCCAATTTGTCTACATAGCTGTTCGGTCTTGCGATTGCGGCTTTCAAGTTTCTTGAACTCTGATTACGTTGCGGTGTCTGTGTATATCTGCCCGAGTCCGAGTTTTCTACAAGTAAATAACACACATGGCAATTTTTACTTTGTTTTAAAAGTGGTATCATAGAAGCTTACGACACCTATATATTGACGGACTTATATTTACTAATACTAGTGTAAAAACTTAAACGATGCATGTTGTATGTCAGAAATGTTTTACATTGCAACACATTCCACATTCTTATAGAGGATTTCCCTACTACAAGCAATATTTAGGACGTCGTCAAACATTATTAACATCTGTGAACCCATTTAGAAATTAAAAAATACGATATCTATTCATTTAAGAATTGTTTTCAATATTTGAACAAAACCCAAGCTGCAATATTTAAACTGAAATTGTCCCATAGACATTTGTTTCTGATAATTTGATACAGTATGCTACTCAGAGAGGTTTAATCACATTTTTCTAAGTAATAAAACAATTTTAAACACCCAATAATGTGGCTTGTAAATAAAATAAACAATATTATACACACATTTATTTTCAAAATTAAACAGATGTATTATTACTCTGAGTTATCCCGAAGATTCCGAAGATGGTATGAAGAACAAACATCGTTATATCTGTCAAAGTTTGAGATTTGGGGGAATCTATTAATAGATGTAATAAAATTAAGATCAGTGATTGGCCAGGAGACTAATATCCTTATCTTGTAGCAGACAACAGCGTGTGTGCAGCTATTAGTTTACTGTAGTTATAAAATGGTGATAATCCCTAACGGCTACGGGCCTGAAAGTACCCGCTTTCGCCATGAGCTCTTGAACATGAAATTACCAATAACGAAACGCAACATGCGATGTCAGTATTGCATCTGTAGCTTTAAGTCAATTGAGGTGAAATATTGAAATGTGTAATTTTACTAAAAGATAAACTTACTAAGTATATGTTACCAGAAACAAATCGATGGGTCAGCGCAAGACTATCTTATCTCCTTCTTTATTCGTATGCAGTTACGATTGTCTTGCGCCAACCCCTCGAATTGAACGCAATACAAGGACATTAAACATTGATACAAATTGCAATTATGTTAATATTTGATTATAAAATGCATCACTTGTATGACACTAGAATTTGATTAGTGTATTTATGTGTTCAAGGATTTTAGTAAAGCTTAGGGGCGTGAGAGGTTTTGTATCTTATATTACCTCTCATGAACAGACTCAATAAAATCGAGTCTGCTACTTTCTCTCTTGTTTGTGTTTATTGCTTCCAAGAGATCCACATTTCGGTATTTATTAAATTACAATAGAAACGCCCATATAAAAAGTATTTATTTTCTATTTGTCATTTACTTCCATTTTCGATTTTCGATTTTTCAAAATACCATTTTTTTAAACGAAATACATATTCACAAACATTTTCAATTTATCAAGTCTGATGATCCAAACAGGAACAGTTAAAATTATGTATGGTTATTGGTTGTTAAGATCTACTACAAGCATCTTGGTGATAGTGATATATGACAAGCTCCATAAAAAAGTGCCTGTAAAATTTCCAGTATATATTTGTTTTTAATTAGTTACGTTTTTAAGTAGATGCTTACTATATAGTTTATGTTAGTGAAATATAAACAGTCTTTGTTTGATAGAGACAGTTAATGAACGGTGGTGGTACAATGTTAGCTACCGCTCACACCCACTAGCTCTAGGTTGGGCAGAACTCAATATTTAACATGTCGAAACTTTGAGCAATCCTGAAGATTCCGAAGATGGTATGCATATGATCATAAACATAAACGCTTCAATCTGGTATTTTCATACCATTCCATAGCTAGCGGCGTATGGTCCCAGTTTCTAAACAAGAGGCCCTAGTGGGCCTGTACCGCAGGCTATATGGAGTCTTTGATGGGGAACACGACAATAACTTGCGCAACTAGGCTTGGTACTGATCATTCCTGCCAAGTTTCACTGAAATCCAGCCAGGGTTCAGGAACAATTATCTGGATAAAGTTTGTGTATATTAGGCCATAACTCATTCAACCAGAACATGACGATGATAGGCGCAACTAGGCGTGTTAGTCATCATCCCTGTCAAAATTCGTTGAAATCCGGCCAGGAGTTCAGTAGAGACTAGTCTGCATTAATTCTGTGTATCAAAACCTTTAATGGGCGATAGCTCCGCCAACAATCGTTCAACCGGAAAACGGCGATGACATGCATGACTAGGATGCTTGGTACATCCCTGCAAAGTTTCGTTAAAATTCGGCCAGGGTTCAGGAAAAAATGTCCGGACAAAGTTTGTGTATTAAAACCTTTAAAGGGCCATAACTCTGCTAAATCATTTAACTGGAACACGGTGATGATATACATAACAAGATTTGGTACTGATCATCCCTGCAAAGTTTCATTAAAAGTTCGTCATATGAAACTTATATCGTGTTGATGAGGCAAAATACAGCCTTTTTAACTAAAGCAAGGGCCGTAACTCTGATGTTACTAATACTGTTTGGGTGGTTTTCCAACTTGTTTTAGCTTACATTTATATTAAAAGTCTATGTAAGTTTGTAAAGATCAAATAATAAATAAAGTTGCTACATTGTTCACAAGGCAGAATATAGCAAATTATTAGAAAAACTAGAGCCATAGCTTATGAACTTGTCCGAGTTTTTATTGATATTAACAATCAGTGAAAGTTAGGTAAAGATCAAATAATAAATAAAGTTACTAGAGTGTTCACAATTCAGAAAATGGCATATTTTAGCAAAAACAAGGGCCATAACTCTAGCATAAATGGTCCGATATGGCTAATTTTCAAACTCATCCTAGATTTCATTGCTATTAACAATATATACACGCTTGGTAAATATCAAATAATAAATGAAGGTGCTAGAGTGTTCACAAGACAGAAAATAACACTTTTCAGAAAAAACAAGGACAATAACTCTAGTGTTACTGATCCGATCTGGCTTGTTTTCGAACTCTTAGTAAAATTAACAATCTGTGCAAGTTTGGCAAAGATCAATTAATAAATGAAGGTGATAGAGTCTTAACAAGTCAGAACATGGCATATTTTAGCAATAACAAGGACCATAATTCTGACATAAAGAGTCTGATCTGGCTGCTTTTCGAACTCGTCCAAGATTTTATTGCTCTTAACAATCTCTGCAAGCTTGGTAAATATCTATAATAAATGAAGGTGCTAGAGTGTTCAAACGGCAGAAAAAAAATATTTTTCAGAAAATACAAGGGCCATAACTCCGGTATTACTTATCCGACTTGACTGCTTTTCAAATATATCAGAGCTTCTATTAATATTAACAATCTATGCAAGTTTTGTAAAGATCACATAAGCAATGAAGGTGCTAGAGTGTTCACAAGGCTTAATATGGCATTTTTCAGCAAAACAAGGGCCATAAGGCTGGTGAAACTAATCCGATCTGGCTGGTTTTCGAAATTGTCAGAGTTTTCATTGATATAAAGACACTGGCAAAGTTCGTTAAGATCCGATTAATAATGAAGACTTTAGAGTGTTCACATGGCAAAAGTTAACAGACGACGGACAACGGACAACTCACCATCCCATAAGCTCTGCCGGCCCTAGTCGAGAAAACATGGGCGAAATGGAATTTAGTTGAGAGAAGAGGTTATGAAGCCTGCGTACATGTATCACAAATATCAGTCAAAATACTAAAACAGCAGACAACGTATCCGAAGGATGATTAAACAATATAATTTAAAGTCCATAGTAGTGGAACCACCTATTCGAAATATAAGAGGAAAACGTATTTGAAAATGTATCGCTGATATCTGTATATAAATATCGCGCTCATCGATCTCTAAAGATCGGAATGAATAACATTTATGCTTGCAAGCACGGGGAGAAATTTTACCGCCGCCACACTGCACAGGCAAGCTATAGTGATATATAAAATTAGAATGAAAGAAGAAATTTGGAAATCACCGCCGAACGCGATCAATATAGAACATAGTGCAGACACTGGTTGATTGAGCTTGTTCATGAATGGTATGGCAGAGCTCAATATTTAAAATGTCAATAGGTCGACATAGTTCGAACATTTGAGCAATTTTAAAAACAACGTTAATTATTTCAGAAAAATAAGTAAAGTTACTAATCAACCCAGCCCGGGGGACACGTACAACAGATTATTGTTTATCTTGCTGAGCCTCACTGACCAGTTTGTGTACTTCTTCTTCTTGAACGTCTTTGCCATCAATGAATTCTTGCAAAACTGCTAGGCTCTAAACACAAACAATTGCTATTAGTCTAACTGCAACTAGAAAGGGAGTGCTACAATATGATTAGTTTGAACTGTTTGATAGAACACGTTCTTTGTGTAATGTGTATATATACAAATAAATAAAACAGTGGGTAATAAAATATGCTATAGTACCCTTGGTCCAAGTCCTGTCGTTCCCCGGTATTGCTTGACGATCCAGTTGATGTCAGTTATGTATTCATCATAGCCTCCTGGGTGACGGTATGCTTGGTTTTTCATCTTTTTGCTAATTCTAAGGTCAAGTCGTTCAAGAACGCGTCTGCATGTATCCTCAGAGTTTTGTTCACACACCCTCTTAAATGTGGCAAACAGAGGTGTGAAGCTTTCCTAAATTGATGTTTTAAAGAAAACAACATTATTAATTACCTTAATAAAAATAGATGTTTTAGTAGAACAAAACTATGTCAGTCCGTCCTCAAAATCTATAAACGGCAAACTATGCCATTATAGATTATGGAATATCGGCATATAAGAAACATAAATTGTTGTTTTAAAGAAAACAAATAATACTGAAGAGCAGAGGTGCATTATTGATATAATTTAAATATTTTGCTATTTGCACGATTGCCCTCTTTTCTAAACCACATCACAAAGTAAATGCAGATACGTTACAATGCATTGCAGGAATTATGATAGAATATAATCTACTTAGAAACGCATATACAATTTTCGTTCTGCCACTGATATAAGTTTCACAGACGTTAAGAATATTTAGAAATGTTTTCAGAACTAATATGTATATAATAGATACATTTACTTTCTTTCAGCTAAGAAAGGTAACGCGAGCTTTCTCACCTTCATTTGACCATAAAATAGTTCTTGGTCATCAAAAACAATCGCATTTTTGAAGAAATCGACAGCAATTTGCATACACTCATTATAAAAAGCTACCAGCGTTGAATCATTTGGATTGATATCTGCAATTCTTTTCTGCATTTCCTTCTTGTATATATCGCTACCAGCTTTAACTGCATGTTGGTTCTCTGTTTCTGTCATAAATCTGGCGGCTTCTAGAAGTGACGTTGTCTCAGTTTCCCGTATAGTATTTGTGTAATGCAGGGTCAAATTAGCAAACACTGAAATCATGTTTTTACTTAATGTTTAATACACTTCGTAGTGTGAAAGTAAAACATATAATGCAATGTATATTGTTGTATCAAGAAGGAATTAATTAAAATATATGTTCTTTTCTGAATTTCAGAATACATGCATAATCCATAAAAACCCGAGACGCGTTTTAATGCGGGATTTCGAAATATCACAAATAGGTACTCACTAGAACATTTGACCCAGGTATGCCCCAAATATTAATGATAGTGACGAGGGAATTCGTAACAAATCAGTATGCTTGCACCAAGATTTATATTTATTTCATGCAAATCCCTCCACTGGTTAAATGACCATAATCAAGGAGCAAATTAAATATACAATGACAGGGATAATACACAACACACAGAGTGGTGAAAAAAGTGGGTTACCGACTTGGAACGGATAGTAGGTAATATGAAATATTGGTTAGCTTCAATCGATTCATGTGTGCACGCCGTCGCTATTATACTAGCTTCAGTGACCAACCTAACACGACTGTGTAAAGAAAAGGACATCCCATCAAATGAAATATCTTACATTCGACACGACCTCCACATTCTTTCATATACACAAAGAAGAGAGACAGCTGTATGTTATTCTACGATAAAATACAGCTGTTCCATTAATTCCCCGCGTATATTTCATCGGTTGGAAGCGCCACGTTACATGACGTCACTTGGTAAATATACGTCACGAAAACAAACTCAACAGTAATTTTAATGAAATGTTAATTACAACAAACTTGCCATGCTCCCAAACCGTGCACACCCCCGATATAAACCCATCATATGCATCAGTACATATAACATTAATAAGCATCTTGAACAAGGTGATAACGTTTGACGTCATACAGCGCAAGCTATATGACGTAAGCAATTACTTACTTGTTTGTCACGTGACTACTAGTGTATTGAAACGCAGAACTTTGCATACGGGGGCGCCCAATGGAACAGCCTGTAAACATGGCAGCCTGATTACCTTGACCTCCGAGATAATAGATAGTGCCCCAACAATAGCTAAAACAATGGGGTTATTGTTGTGTTAGAATCGAAATAATAAATACGTACCTGTATTTTATCGGTGAATATTATTTCTTAAATAAAGCTCACAACCAGAAAACTTAACAAACGATACACGTACATGTTGTTATGTAAAAACGACTGACATATTTGTCCATTCAATCCCCACCTTCCCTACCATGCCGATAATAAGAAGGAAATTAGTTGCTACAAATTGTCATTTATCCATATGATACAATGCATATGGGAGTCGTTGCTGCCACTAACGTTTGTCTACAATAGGTGTTAACAACAGTATGAGAGTGGACCTTTGGAAACGGCCGAACCCTTCCATTTTGCAATTAAATTAAATATATTGACCTTCATCAAGAATATATTAAACTTAAATGGCAAGGATAATGATTCCTCTGATATAAAACGATTATGACATTAACAATAATACACTTCATAATTCTGCTGCATCCGTATTTGTTTAAACAGTGGAGGGGTGGGGTGAATGGGATTTGAAGCAATTATCTTATTTATAAAAAATAACTGCTATATATTTTGAGGTAAATAAACTGCTTGTAACTTGTTTATATTTCAATATGTATAATACGAATATGCATAACAACAGATGGTCTCTTACATAACACAAGTAACTTATACAGCAATGTGATACATTTAATTTTTAAATACTGATACCAAAGTATCGTTTCACATATATTCTCTCCAAGAAATAAGTTATATTCAAAAGGGGAGAAATATTAAGCATTAGAAAACATACGACCGGGAAAGGTAGAAAATATATATCAAGACAAGAGAGAGAGAGAATTTTGATAAAAAGAAGTTAGAGAATTGTTTTTTTAACCAAATACTGTCTGTCAATTTTCTGTATTTAAAACTTAATATTTTAAGTACTATCCCATTTTTAAATGGTATGCAAGTGTGTCCTTATAACTGGCTATAATACGTTCTATATGTTCAATATTTGTTATATATGAGATGAAAGATGTAAAACTAGGAATCGTTTTAGCATACTTATTCTTAAAAATCAGATACTTTGCAATTATTAAAACACAGTTTAAAATTACTGCATACATCGTTTGTCTGTTTGCGTGTTTGTTTTTGTGTTTTGTGGTTGACTGTCGTCATTGAATGCTACTTTCCCTGACCGATTTTTATATATTTCTTTTTTTAATCTAGCCCACGTGTTTGTAAATATGAACAGATTAGTTTGTAATTGTATAACCGTTGAAAAGGAAAACACGTTAAATCAGTAACATTAAAGCTATTATATGTATTACTTACTTCGACCAATGATTTTGCGCCCTGACTGCAAAGTGTTTGGTTGCCTTCCGTAGATATAGGCGGTGAATTCCCCAAGCGCTCGAACACAATTCTTGTCTAGCCTTTCATCCGGCAGTATGTTTAATAACTTGAGATCATCGGATAGACACGGGTGTGGGAAAGTAAAACACTTCCTTTTCTTGAAGTATTTTCTTACAAGCAACCTGGTTTTATTATATGCGTGTTCATCGTCAATTATCTTGTCCACCCTTCTTTTCACCTTTAGACAGTCTTCTAGGTGCTGGTCCGGTGTGATAGGATTACGGGATTTATCCACAATATCAAGGCTATAATCTCTCAGAGCAAGGACAAACTCAGGAAAGAAGACATCTATCAGTAATTCATCTGATTTGTCTCCATGTATTTTGACATTCGATTGTATGTTTTGTAAAAAGCTGTAAGTTAAACATTATAGGACTTATAGTGTATTTTTAAGAATACAAAACTTTATTTTCAAGAAGAATATATAAATATAAATATATATATTTATATTATATTCTTCTTAATATATATATAATTATTAATTGCCGTTGTGAGTTCCAGTTATCTCCCTTTAATATATACCATTTACTTAATTCACAGTATCCTACTGATCTGGCACCTTTCATATATATATATATATATATATATATGTGTGGAGAAAATTGTGCACCAACCACTTACCAATGGATCGAACCCGATACATATATATATATTCTACTAGTCTCGAACCTTGTAACGTTTATGGGACATGTAATATTGCTAATTTACATTGAAATACTATATGACAAGAAATCATTCGTCAACTATTCCTAGTTCATGATGTTATACAGATATTAAACGATACTTCAAAAGAAAGTGAAGTATTTAATCATCCACCTGATCCAGGCGATAATTCTTAATACACTATTTTCACTTACCTCAACCTTTGAATTGCGTAGGCATCGAATTCACCTCTGTGGTTATAAACCAGTGTGCTGCTAAGAATAGCTGCTAGCGTAAAGTACCATGTGTCTTTTTGACTGTTATCCTGTTTGAAATGTGTTTACACTAAATTAGTTTGTATAACTGCGACTTCCATTATTGCTGTTCCTAAATACAATAGGCACACGGCCTTATAGGAAACTATAATAGCTGGTTAATATCCGAAACGTTTACTTAAATTATCATGATCACAAACTAAATTTCACTTATTTCAAATTTCATAACGCATGCGTTGGTTTGACATTCCTAAAAAATTATATTTATGCATACATTTATTATAATCTTATATTGTAAACTTCAAGCAAAATATGTTAATAATTGGAACCATTTTACATACATTTCACAAGCTAAAATTCCAATTGTTTAATGATCAAGGACTTTAACCCCGTATCTCATGCTTCAACTTTGCTTATTGTCAAATATGTTCTAAATATATTTCGTATTGTGCGGTATTCCACTTTAAACCCGTAAATATTGGGCTCGAAGACTCAAGAAAAAACGTACGTAAAACACTACTGATTCGTAGAAGGTTCGCCACTGCACTAAATGAACGGTAGTGTAAAAGATATTAAAAGAGTATGATAATGGACCTTTGGAAACGGCCGAACACGACACATACAAAATATTGCAATCTCGGTTTGATTGAAAATGTTCATGAACGGTAGTGAAATATGCTAGCTACCGTTGAGCAGAACTCAATATTCATAAAATCAATAGTACATAATTTTAACCATCCCGAAGATGGCATGCATATGGCGGTGGACATAGAGATTTTCCTCCCCATGTCCAGTGGCGTATGTTCCCATTATCTAACAAAATACTATGCCCCGAAGAGCGAAATAAACAAAATGGAATTTAGTTGGGAGCAGCGGTTATGATGCCTGCATAGCACAAATTTCATTTTAACATAATCAACACATGTAATATACATCGATTGTATTAAGGTCGAAACTTACTAGGCAAACGTATCAAATATCTAAGGTTATCATCAGAGGCTGATTACTGAAGTTATCGTCTGAGAACATTTACAAACAAACATCATATCAAATATTATGAAAACCAGAAACCATTTGATAAATTATCGCGTAAGGCTTTGACAAATAGATCTAATCATACTCTACTACAACTCCACCCCATCGTCATCATCCTTCTCAAACTGCTACAGTAACTACATCTTTATATATATCCAGAAAGTTGTTGATTTACAATGCAAAAATAGTTTACATAGTGAAATCACTTAAATGAATTAGATTTTGCCGACTTCAACTTTGGTATACTTATTTATCATTGTTATATTAATAGTTTTGGCAATAAACATACTGTGTCGTCTGTTATTTAAAAGGATATAATGCAGGACTATTTTGGGAAAACCTGTTCTGCGTCTCCAAATCCCTCTCTGTCCAACAACATCAGCACATGCCCCTCCTGTGTGGGATGTGGCCTTCACCATACCCGTATACCTCAGATTTTAGCATGACACTCGTGGCCAATAGAAAACTTGGTGACTATAGAAATAACAGTACGGTTGTTCTAATCTAATTACAATGACTGTCGATAATATAGAGATTATTTAACTGATATAATCGAGTACTGGGATATCCTTCACTTGATTGTAGACGTGTTTTTTTTCACGAACGAGCGTAAAACACGACTACCGTCGAGTGAAGGTTTTCCCTACTATCGAATCCAGTAGTTAAATAATCTATTTATTACATTTTAAATCAGTTTGTGTATAATTTTAACCAAAATTATTTGCCTTATTGAACGCTATCTGCGGATGACGTCGACGTCAGCAACATCTTACTGACGTCATAACTCAACGTCACGGTTAGTTATTTTTGAGTTCTGAGATAGTTATTAATATATAGGTGTTATGAATATTCTTTCACTGAGAAATCCCAATCTCTCGCAAACAAAGCATGTAATAAATAGTTTTACTATAATCAGATAATAGACAACTGACTGAATTATCGAATAACATAACAAGGTAATAATAGAGAACAATTATGTTTCCAAAGTGATTTAGAAAAGGTAACGTTAATATATATTAACACACACACACACACACACACACACACACACACACACACACACACACACACAGAAGTCAGATTATTTTTAAAAGTAGATCCGTGTTACGATAATAATATTTTGAAAAGTTTTTTAAAGTTTATGATAACGGTTGTGCTTTTTAGTGATACAAATATTTCGAATAATAGTCAACACGACTACAAGCTCTAGAGAAACGAATAAGTTGAGAAACAAAGACCCCATAAAAAGTAGCTCGGGGAACATCTCCATCAAAATGGGGATAATTAGCAAAACCAAAATTAAGATCATCTTTCTTGTCATAGAGTTTTTCGCCATTTTCAATAGAGAGATGTAAATCAAGAAAAGAAACGACAGTATCAGCAATGTTAGCTTTATTGAGTTGCAGTTTTTTTGGATATATATTATTAACCATAGTCGTTAGAGGTCAGTTTCCGTCCAAGCCCAGTTTCCGTCATTCTCATTTAAAAACTGTTTTTACACTGTAAATTACTTACGCGATGTCACTTATTGTCAGACGTTTAGAACTGAAGATTGGAAACAGAAAAAAAAAGCAAATAAGCGGTACAAAAACGAAAGGGATTTCTCCGAAAGTTGTGTTTACTTCCTTATATGGCGTTGGGGATGCGCGCGCATACTGCCGCATAATAAACTATTAAAATAATAACACTCTAATGACGTTATATTGTTTATCACTCTTCAGTGGACGCAGTTAAAATATACCGTGATTATATATTTTAACCAAAGAGAAGCAACTCGTACAACCTGTATCTGTTTGATTTACACAGAGTTACCCATCGATACATTGTAAATTGTCGTCGTTGAACATTTTACATTGACGTTACCAGGCGCATTGTTATAGCGATCGAGATGACTGATGGAACAAGGCAAACATACCATTTTTACAATGATATTATTGAATGGACTTGCAAACAAGTTTCTAATTCATAAAAGTATACTGTATCTTAACCTAGTTGAATCTATCACTCGATAAAATACATGACGGAAGCTGGGCTTGTAAACAAAATGATTTCTCAGTTCAATAATTTATAAAAAAAATAAATCTTTGTTATCAATTTTCCAGGAAGAGGTAACCTAATAGAAAATAGAGTAAACATTGTCAGGATATATAGATTTGTCTAAAAAATTAGTTTATGTTTACATAAGTAACGGAGAGTGGCCCCCAACGAGTAGTAGAAAAGAAAGGATTGTCAATGTTTAATATGTCATCGAAATACCGAGAGGTATCATTAAAGGCTTCAATTACATCTGTCTGAATATCGGATGAAAGACTCAAGATGAATTAGCCTTAAGTATATATGCCATGTCACGCTACACATTTAAGGACTGGCAGTTTGTATTGAATACGTGGATTTGGTTGACAGCATTATATGAATGCTACATTTCCTGATCTACTTTGTAGCTTATTTGTTTTTATTTAAAAACAAGATGATTGTTTATTATTATAAGCTGAACAAGCTAACTAGAAGGTTTTTCTTCTGTATTGTGTATGGAAAATGATCGACTGGTGCAATTAACAAATACAATGGAGAAACAGGTTGATGCAGTTTAACATGATATTATTTGCAAAATATCAAAAGCTGCAAAACTATACCTGGTCCACTAGATTCGCCTGCAAGTCTGTTGAATAGGTAGGACTTCCCAGACCGATATAAACCCGCAACTGCTACAGCATTTATTGGATGGTCGATTTTAGAAAGTTCTGCGATCGTGTTTGCGTTGCAGTGAAGTTTGTTGTCCTTGTCGCTGACATATACCAGTTGCATAGGTTCTTTAAATATCACCGAATCATACTTTAGCCTGGAAATGGCAATATTAGCCTGGAAATGGCAATACATAAATTTGAATTGCATAATGCATACTACCTTCTTTTGCTTGACACACAGAATAAATAATATTCTATGATTGTATATCGTATTTAAACATAGGTGTCCGTATTCACTTGTAGGAGATATTTAGTTAATACACAAACGTAACTTGTGTTTATTTGACTCTTTATCTTGTAATATAACTGGTCAAACGTCAACCATTTAAGATAGTTTGCTTCATTACATTAGTGAAGGTATAACAAAGAGGTTAGCACATCTGATTTTAGACAGTATACTGGTAATTAAACCAATATGTGTCTGTTTCAATGAAATAGCCATTGCAGTGCCGTTGTACCCTTATTCCTATATCACTTGCAAGGGTCATTGGTCATCCCAATACATTGGGAATATGTAATCAAAGAAGAGTTTCTAACAATTAAGCAGCATTCATATGCGACTTAAGTACACCACAGAGATGATCATAATCATAAACGTCACCACGAAAGAGCTCAAAGACTAGCCAGAAGCTAGAGGAGAAAGCGAATCTACCCGTTAGGGTAAAGGAAAAGTTTGAAGACAAAACCACTGGGTCAACCATTAAATATATAGTGCGCTGCAAAACAATAGTGACAACGCCCTTTTACATGCATGTCCTAACATTTCTTCCTCTTTTTAAATAGTATACGAATGTTATCACACAAACGGATATTACGAACTTTGCAAATCACGATATTATAGAGCTCAGGTTAAGATATTTCTTTGTGCAGATGAGTTACATACATTATTTTCTCTGTCTCTCTCTCCCTTTTCATAGTATATGCAGACATTATTTAATATAAACTGCTGAGTTGAATAAAATATTAAATATTAATATTTATATTGACTCATATATTAAAAAAGCAAATACTCTTTGTTTTTGTTTAGTTTAAACATACACGTATGTACTCTGCCAAGATTATATTATATACAGGAACCGTGTTTAAACGTACATTTCTTGTAAAATGTTTCGTAGAATGAAAAGGCCTATATAATCCGCGTAACACATAATCTCGATGTTTCGCGGTCATTAATGCCAACTTAAGAATTATGTACTTTGAGCGTCAGTTGAATAGGGTGCATTAAGTAATAGATAGAGTCTGGTCTCAGAGAGTTGGCTTATTTAAATACCGAGACGGGCGTAGCTCATCGAGGTGTTTAAATAACCAACGAGCTGAGACTCTATCTTTTTTGTAGTATGATGTACTTAGTAACACTGTGACGTCATAGTGACCGTACTCTAAATTCCAATATTTGGTAGTTGTAGTACGGTATTGCCACGCCCCTTTAGTTACCCTAAATTAAACGATTTAATGCTCTGCATTCATCAAAGGAAATGTCACCGACCATGCTACAACTTATGTTTACTAATACTTCTACCTATCAACATGATTAATATAAACATAACACCAGCATGAGTAGACATGCATATTTAAAAATCTCTCCTTACCTTTCTGTTTTCTTCGAATCTCGCATACCAACCTTGGGGATTGGCGAACTGTAAAAGCATAATACACGTGTAGAATAAGATTAATTGTTTAAGAAAATAAGCAAGTTAATATTTACATTTAACGAAGGTTACTCAATAAAAAGCTGCAACACCATTAACAAATAAAATGGAAAACATGGAAAAGATTTTTATACATATATCAGCAGAATATGTACAGCGTTTGCAGAATATAATCAGGTATGTGGCCATTGCTAATAAAATGGTTTGTACCGTGCATATAACACTCTTGAATTCTCTATTGTGGCTTGTGTGCCGAGACTGCACCGTGTATACGCAAACAAACGAACAGGTGTATATATATGCAACTATTTTGTTCCATCTGTATTTACACGTTCAATCAACTAAGATTGCTAAGACAAATGAGTGTACCATTGTCGCTTTTGACACTGACATTGTTTTATTTATTAAATACCGAACATATAGTTTAAGATGTCTTCGTTTTTTTGACCAGAATGTATACAAAAACAATATGCAAAATGAAAAACTACTGGTTGCATATCATCATAATGTGTTGAGTTCAGAAATTATTGAAATTTGAAAATCTGATGTACAGTTTGTATCCCAATTGGCGCCCCACTGCAAATCCCGCTAGAGACAGAGGGGTAGGAGCCCCCACCCCCAACCCATCTTCATTTTTCATTTTGTCACTTTTTGTCATGCTCATTTAAGGTCTTCATCATGACACCGCGTATGCAAACGTGGAAACGTGGCTCCATCGTAAATAGAGTGTTTACTATAGAATTTGCAGCAACTCTGCAGCTCTGGAGGTTGGAAGGTTCGAGGTCCATTCTCCATATTTTACCTTGATGTAAATGGAGGATGAGCCTGGCATATTCATTCCTGTTAGGCTCCTTATAACCTTTAATTCAATTCATTTTATATAAGTAATATATAGAGTATGGTCTCTTCGAGTTGGTTGATGTAAAAATCGAGATGGGTGTAGCCCATCAAGGTGTTTAAATCAGCCAACGAGGTGAGACCATACTCATTTGTTTTGTAGCATGTCTTGTTTCATCTATCAGCAATACTCTAACTTCCAATAACTGGCAGGTAGAGTATACCATTTATTCTGACGGGTGTTATTTTCAAATAATATATTTACACATGTGTACATATAAAGGGTAATCCATTGACCATGCTACAATAAAGCATAAAACGGCAAGAAAGTACGAACTGAAAAAAGGCATCTTACTCTGTATTTGCTTTTCCTTCAAATACGGCTGTACTCTCCCTACTGGAGTATTGGTCGAACTGCTGTAAAAAACAACATCAGCATACATTACGTGCGCAATTACAAAGTACAATGGTGACACTATTGGTGACTCTCATCTTCCCACGAAAATTAAGTATGTGTTTTTGACAATTATGAGAAAATAGGAATTAAATTGAACAACTATCTTGCTACATTACGTTACTATTGTCAACTCTTTTATGTTTGTGATGTCATGTACCTTGTCGTTTATTTATTCATACGTTTGTTTATTGTTTCTATGCGTATTTTGTGTTGACTGTATCCCTGAATGCTTCATTTACTGTTCGACTTTTCTGTCTACTTTAATTTGCCTGATGAGGCTAGCTCTTTAGAGATCAGTTGTCACTCCCATAATGTTATACTGGGTTGTAAACAGCATTTTCAATCATACGAGGACGCGGCGATGTTGTAAGGGTGTCCCAGTCCAGGTTCTGTACCATCTGTATGAAGCAGCCCGGTGTACGGTCAGTATAGATATTATGGACGGCTTTATGTGTTCATAGGCCTACATAGAGGACGAATTGGATAGCATGATAGGATACCAGTGTATTAAATATTATTAATTAACTAAACTATATTAACCGTGTTTTACTAGAAACTCTACACATAATACGATTCAAACTCTGCCAGTATGAACCGGAAGTCGGCCAATATGAAAAATCAAGTCCTATATGAAAAAACAAGGCCAATATGAAGGCTAATAAGAGACGTCATTAGTGCTCGCTTATCAACTTATAAATTAAACTAATTAACTCTACTACAAATAAACGTAAATCTTGTTAAAATAATGTTATAAATAAAAGTCTACTGTCGTGGAAGTTAAAAAATAACATTGTCATTAATTAAGTATTTTCATATTGTCCGAGTTATTGGTCCTCGAGTCGGACTGTCATATTGGCCCGCGGCATTCGGCCTTGGGCCAGTATGACAGTCATTGGACCAATAACTGGGCCAATATGAAAACACTTAATTAATAACATCATAATATACATTCACGGATGTAAGATTATATTGATCACGAAAAGTGTAACACACCTACGACGTGATAGTTTCACTTTAATGTTGTCAATTTACCTTGAATATGGCGGCAATCTGTAAGAGAATTCATGACGACGTTTGACGTCATCTATCTTACGCGGCTGTAACGCGTTCACTACAAATAATGCTACACATTAAACCAAAATGAACGTTACTAACATGCATTTTCTAAAGTAAGATTTCAAATAATGATACATTTTAAAAGTGTCTGAGCGTATCGTATGTTATACCATGCAATCAAACGGGATTTAAGGTTTAACTGTACACAAACAGTAATTCGGTCCTTATATGCATCTGTAATACACTACTGTATTACGGTAAATAAAGCATGGATTTAATACACTACCAGAAACCATGTTGTAAATTATAAATTGACATTTCACCATCCTGGAGAACCTGCTGCTTCCTGTACTTTATGAATGACACTGTCCATGTTAAGGTGTTCCCTTTGACTCATTATACTGTAATGTGTACAATTGGCGCTTCTGAGATACTGTGTTAAAGGACTAGGCACAATTTAGCAGTATGATTCATTGACTGGATGGACCATATAATTTGTGTCTCACAGGACCGCTTAGCAAGAGCACTATCTCTGTTGTCCGTATACCGCCTTGGAACGGAAAAAACGCAAAAAATGACCCGAAAGGGTTAACCAGGAGTTAACGTGCATCAAACCTCATTATTACCTTATCATCAGTCCAATAAAACGGGACATTGTAAATAAAATTAAAAAATAAATCTACTTTTACACAGTTTATAAATCACGTCACCATAGAAGTAAGGTTGTGAAAGTCTTTGCCACAGAAGAGTTATCAAATAACTTGTATATTTTGAAAGCAGATCAAAGTTATGCTAAATAATATTTTCCAAAGGTTTTTTGAACATCATGGTAACAGTAACCCTGATAAAGAAGCTATTTAGTCATACGAATGTTTCGAATATTAAAGTCCTCAACTCGCCTACACGCTGTAGAAAAACAAATAAGCTGAAAACTTTAAAATGTTACTCTTGGAATATTCCCATCTAAGCAGGGATAATTTACAATATCGAAATTGAAATCGTCTCTTATGTCATAAATTGTT
This sequence comes from Cyrtodaria siliqua, assembly GCA_037043455.1. Classification (NCBI taxonomy): domain Eukaryota; kingdom Metazoa; phylum Mollusca; class Bivalvia; order Adapedonta; family Hiatellidae; genus Cyrtodaria; species Cyrtodaria siliqua. The sequence continues at coordinate 40,437 of JAWPHD010004957.1, forward strand.
CTTATTAGTTTTTCATTTTCCATTGAGAGAGGTACATCGAGAAAAGAAGCGTCAGTATTAACAACAATATTAGCTTAATTAATGTAAAATTCCTTAGAGTGCACCCTAGAACCTGGTTTAAAACCCCAGCAGCCTTATTTGCCACTGACCGTTCCAATGCGGTAGCCATATTGTCAATCAGTTTGTGTTTGTTTTTTCATATCTTGCCTTTTATTCATCTTTATAGGTTGTATTTGTTTCTATTCATGCCTTTGGTTGACTGTGGTCCTAGAATACTACGTTAAAGGGTACTTGACCATATTGATAAAACTGTTATTATTACCTTGCATGCCCTTCGAACATCGTCAGTCTATCTTTCACCAATCGACGTTCTGTTTTTTTATCATTCATTGTTGTTAATGGTCTGGCACCTGCATTTTAACACAAAAAAGCGTCGTGTGGTAGGTTACATGAATCGTTCATAGGTTTCTGATGAAGGTCGAGTATTTCGACACGAATTACAACTAATTTTTTTTTATCGTGATATATACGTTGGGTTGTTGGGTTACTTGTTATATACCATATACCATATGCGAGGTTGGTTTATCAGGTGGGAACTCTTAAGTTGGTAAATTCAGTGTGATTTGCCGATTTTATTTACAACATATGATTTACGATAAATAAGAATGCATATAATATACAGTTCGTGCATTGAACAACGGCTCGTGTTTGTGTACTTTCATTCAAGTACTTTCGTTTGTTTAAAAATGTTGATATGCACGTTTAAATCTTTTCTTTGAACTAAACATCGCTTCCGTTAGGAATATTTACTGAACATGGTATGCGAATACTGTCGCCCGTTAATTTTCCGTACAAATTAACGCTGCCTGCTACCAACAGCTAACTTTAATCCTGAGTAGTACATCTTAATGTGCGCAATGAAACACATCAATTTAAAATGTAATATTGTTTTGGAAAATAATAAAATATAACAATGGTTGTGATTTGCGGTTCAGTGTAATGTTATTCATTGAAAATATCGACTTATATTGTTTATGCAGTTTAACTTAAAACAAACGCTAAGCGTAAAAGTATATAATTCATATTAATACATCCATGTTGATCGACCAAGATATTAAATTAAAATAAAAGGTTCATACAATTTATTCTGTGCTCAGTTTCCTCAAGCATGCGTGCGTGTTTGGGAAGAGAGTATGCTCATCATGTTTTAATGGTGATTAGCGCTTTATAATACAAGGAATTTACCTTACCGCGCATACGCGCATACGCTTTGCTCCGGATAGCTTATATTAAAACTCGTTTGTCTAAAGGCTTTGTATCCGCGGTTTTAATATTTGGCGGCATAGACAAGAATAAATTGTGTGGACTACTTTTGGTGCATTTCTTATTTCTTAAACATAAGATACAATACTAAACGTTTTAAGAATATCATATAGGGCGAATGAGGTACCGTCCCAGTAAACAGCATTTGGATCAACGAATAAAAACAAAAGACGGTATTTGATCAAACGATATTTGCACAATAGACAATAGACCGGCGTAAAATGATTAAATATAGTATGTTGAATCGCAAAGCTTAACTAACAATAATAATACGCATCGTATCAAATATCACATTTTAAACAAAGAACATACTATATTTAAACTATATAGTCATTTGTAAACACTTGTAACAAAGGAATTAACTAAACACATACAAGAAATTCAGTACGTTAAAACTACAATCAACGATATACGTGTAGAATGATAATTTAAATTTTGAACTAATAATAAATGTCGGACACTAACAAGGTCGCACTCACCGATTTCTAACAAATACGTGAAATAATATGAACAATTAGAGTTTAGCTGCACAACTAAACTATAATTACAATTCATATACATTTGACTCAGATAGGTTCGCACGATACGCCTAAACACTAGTTGGATAGTTACATAATTATATCATTATTGCTTTTTATTCATATTTATCTATCGATCGATCATGGTTGCTAAAAACGGTTTTTGATTTAGAACCACTTCAAAAATCTATTTTTTCTCTCTGTGTTCACAGGATACAAGCATATGTTTTCTTACGTAATGTTTAACGAGGAATGCAAATATGTCATTGTTTCTTTCCTTTGGTGCCATGTTCGAGACCCGAACTCGGGAAGCCTTCCCCCTGATACGACCTAGGGACCGAGTGCCACGCTTAGCGAGGACAGTTGCCGACGGCTGGCCACCGGTTCGTTATGTCACAAAACATGTGTGTCGGCCGAGCGGCTATCGGCTGAGCGGCTATCGGCCGAAGGTCGTTCAACGCTATTTCCCTCTATATAACTGTATATACTCTATGTGCCGTTGTGTCACAAAATATGTGGATCGGTCCAGCGGCCATCGGCCATCAGCCGAGGGTCGCTCAACGCTATTTCCCTCTATACATATATAACTATACTATATAAAGCTCTAGGCGAGTTACGAGGTTCGAGACCCGAACTCGGGTAGTCTCCCCCTGATACAGCCTTGCGATTGAATGCCACGCGTTGCCGGGACCTTTGACGACGGCTGCCCACTAGTCCCCTTGTGTCACCCAATCTGTAAGTCGGCCCAGCGGCCGTCGGCCGAAGGTGGTTAAACGCTATATCCTTCTATATAACTGTATATAGCTCTATGTGTCATGTTCGAAATGCCGGTAACGTGGTAAAGTCCAAGTCACCAGTTGGTACACGTACATGTTCCAGAATGCTCTACACATAATGGGCATTCAGAAAAATAGGGTGTACAAAATTCCCCCTGGGGTGAGGGTTACTCCTACTAGCTTACAGACTATTTTTCTATTATACTCGTATTATATATTTTTTTAGATTTTAACCCAATACCCCCAATGAATTGCAGAAATAAGTGATTTTAGTCATTTTTTCCAGCATATTTCAGCAGTAATGTTATAAATGATGCAAGGAAACACTTGAATATGTATGCTGTGCAACATTATATTACTTCAATTTGATAAGTTTATGTTAAAACTATTTTCAAAAATAATTCCAGATTCCGTCAATTTTTGACAAAAATACATATTTTTCGCCTAAAAATTAAGGCATTGTCAATCATCATACGGTTCGGGACTTTTTTCTACTTAATTATTGGACCTTTGTCTATCCAAAAATATTACAATGTGTCTTTATTCAATTGTACTAAATTTGTTTCTATATTTTAACCCAATACCCCCAATGGATTACAGAAATCAGTGATTTTTGTCATTTTTTCCAACATTTTTGCCCTTAAATGCCAATATTTGAGCATATATTTTATATATTGTGTCAGGAAAAACTTGAATATGTATGCTATGCAACATTTTATTGTTTCAGTTTGATACGTTTATCTTCAAACTAATTTTAAAAAATAATTCCAGATTCCGGCGATTTTTGACAAAAATAAACATTTTTCGCCCCAAAATTAAGGCATTTCCAAACATCATACAGTCTGGACCTTTTTTTAACTTAATCACTGGACCTTACCCTGCCCGAAAAGGTTACAATATTTCTTTTTCTATTGTATTAGATATATTTCTAATGTTTAGTTATATATCCCCAATGTATTACAGAAATCAGCGATTTTATTCAATTTTTTAAAATGTTTACCCAAAATCTCAATATTTAAGTATCGGATCCATACATTATATGTTGTGACACGTAGAGATGCGTTTTGAGAAAGATTCCAGCAATTCAAATTAGTTCGAATATATTCCATTCTTTTTCTAAAAACTAATTCCAGATTTCGGCGATTTTCGTCTTAAAACGCAGTGTTTTCCCCAAAAACTCACTAAAGCCACAACGCTCAGATAGCAAACATGTCTCATTTTGAAACTTACTGTATGTTTTTTCAGAAAATCATACCCTACAAAATAAATGGGGTGGGGGTGGTTCTCCTACTAGCTCACAGCCTATATGTTTTCTTACGTAATTTTGAATTCAACTGTTTGATTTAGAACTATTTCTAATTTTCATTGTTTGCCCTTTGCGTTTGCCCAAAAGTCAACTTTTTCGCAACCCGGAGGGAAAAATAGATTTTTGAAGTAGCTCTAAATTAATTTCTAAATTTTAAAAACGATGCTATTTTTTAGAATTGTGGTTAAAAACTACGCCGGAAAACATGACTCATTTTTAAAAATAGCCCGATGACTTTTGCCCTACCTCAAAGGGAAAGAATGAAAATTAGAAGTGCTCTAATCGCACTTTAGCCTGGAACGAAAATCAGAATGTTTGAATTGCATGTTATATTTTTTTTCAAAAATAATTCAATTTTGAATACATAGGTCTGTATAAACTATTTGAAAATTCGCCCGTTTTGTTTCACATTTGCGACGCGAGCCAATTAGAAGAAATACCTTCGCAATTGTTGCAAATATCTCTATCTATTTACATACATATGCATAGTATATACTGTATACGATTTGACTAGTTTAAGTTAAACATCCTGTATAACCTGTGTCCCGTATAACGGTGATAACAGTTTTTATTTTTTATATAGTTTATATCCCCGACTGAAAGTTCGAAGGATATAGCCATCGCCCCGGTGTCCATCAGTTCGTGCGTCTGTAGACGGGATTTTGTCTGCTCTGTAATTGCATACAAGTGTACATCTAATGCAGACGTTCGTGTCGCTTAATAAAATCATATCTGTACCTCAATTTCATAATGTGGGTTTAAAGTTAATGCCATATGCACCTAATGGCAAAGTTCGTTATCGTTGTACGAGTAATATCGGTATGTTATCAACAAGGCGGTATGTCTCGTACTTAAATCAAGCTAAACACTCCAAGGTGTATGTTACTGCTCTATAACTTTATAGGTCAATGAGATATGTTTAATGGATAAATTGTGTATATCAACAATACGGAGTTTCGATGTACTAAAATCAGGTTCGGACTACAAAGATCAAGATCAAAGTCATGTTTTGGATTGAAAGTTCATACCATATGCACCTAAATGCATGTTTTGGGGTCACTTCTGTAACTTTGGAATGCATTTGACATAATTCAACTAAACATGAACTAATGTTCCCAAAACGGTAAGCGTACTACATTCAGGTATGTAATTCAACGGTCAAAAATGAAGAAAATATCTTCAAGTATAAGCCATAGCATTTAAATGCAATGCAACTGCTGGTACGCACTCTTCCACAATGGAACCGCTGGTCCGCACTGTTCACAATGAAAACGCTGGTCCGCACTGTTCCACAATGAAAACGCTGGTGCGCACTGTTCCACAATGGAACCGCTGGTCCGCACTTTTCCACAATGGAACCGCTGGTCCGCACTGTTGCACAATGGAACTGCTGGTCCGCACTGTTCCACAATGGAACCGCTGGTCCGCACTGTTCCACACTGGAACTGCTGGTCCGCACTGTTTTACAATGGAACTGTTCCACAATGGAACTGCTGGTCCGCACTGTTCAACACCTTAAATCATAGACAATGAACTGGGAAATATACAACACAAATATAAAAGTCGAACAGGAAATGCAGCTTTTACAGAAGACAGTAAACCCCAAAACACGCAAAACGACAAAAAATGAATGGCAAGGTCAATAAGGAATAAAGGCATATGAGGTCACAAACACAAAAAAAGGAGGACACTAGTATTACCGCCTTGGAACGGTCAGTGGCAAGAACGGCCATTGGGGGTTTAAACCAGGTTCTAGGGTGCATCAAACCTCACACTTACCCTACTGATATCCAAATAAAACCAGAAACTGTAAATAAAGAAATCCCCGCAATGAACTATTCTCTAACCAACAAGGCAACATTAATAGGCAATATAAATAAAACACAAAGATGCTAGTGTATAGATAAATAAAAACAGCCTAGTAAGCCACAAAAGCCAGAGCAACAAGAGAATAAACCATTGAGGGCACGACAAGACAAGATTGCAGACAAACATCAAACGTCTCCGTCCTTTGGGCTTTAGGTAGACGTCATCATAGAGTCCACAGCCTGTCCGGTCACCGCACAATTAAAGAGGAAAGCATAGTGGCGAACTGTAAATGGGTCCAACACCAAGCATGCAGTGCGTTGCAAAATGATAGGGTAATAACATCTTTTGATAAACCTTTTAACAAGTTTAACAAAGATAGTATGAAAGTGATCATGACCAAGGACCTTATGAAGTTTGTAAATCACGTCAGGTTGTGATAGTCATTGTCGCGAAGGGTTTTTAAATTTCTCTTATATTTGGATCAGGGTTACGATAATAAAAGGGTTTAAGAAGTGTATTGTAACGGTAGCCCTGATGGAGTAGCTTTTTAGTTATACAAATATTACGAATATTAAAGTCCTCAACTCGAGTACAAGCTCTAGAAAAACGAATAAGTTGAGACGCATAGACCCCATAAGAAGTTGCTCTGGGAACACCCTTATCTAAATGGGGTTAATTAACAATATCAAAATTAACAGTGGTGAAGACAGACAGACTTGGAACGTTCACTAGGCAATACGGCTTACCGGTTAGCTAATATCGATTGTGTATGCTTGTACACAGCTTCGCTAATATATTTTGCGCACAACTTGACAAGACAGTGTAAATAAAAGTACATCCCATCAACAAGAAATCTCTAACAATGATGCCCACATCCAGAGAATACGATACATGTATGTGTTGTTGTAAAAAAGACATCTTAAACACAAAAGTCAACACCCAGAGAAATAAGCAAGCGATAAACTTATATTTTATGTAAAGTTATATCAAAATACATAATTAGAAACACAGGATGCTTCCAGAATTGTACCGAATAACCACAGCAGTTGCAGGCAAAGGAAAAATAAATCTAGGGTTCGACCAAAAACCCCGAACATAACGTGAGTTTCAATATTAAAAGGTCGTATCATTTTCTGGAGAACTTAAAGATTGAATTTTCAAAGTGGTCAGGAAACCCGTCAGACCCATTTAACTACTTAAATGTGTACATCTCCATAAAACAATATCTGTTACATTTCTAGTATCATGTATGCATGCTTGCAGGTTGATGTTGAAATTCTCCAGTGGGGTTTAGTTGCGGCGATATAACCTTTAAGAGACATCTAAGTAGTTTGTGATAACGAAAACATTGCTGAAGAGGTTAACTTGTAATAAATAAGCGCAACATCCAGCAACTCAAGTGACCTTGGAGATAAACACCGTATCATGTAGCGCAAGTCCCTCTCAATCTAATACAGGTTAGTTAACGATGTTGAAGTCCAAGTCCTCTCTCTTATCATATCCTTGACTATGTTTGTCATCGACATTTCAAATCGAGCTGTGGGATTTATTCGACGTGATATTAGTTGATACATATGTTATGACCGCATGAGCAAAGAGCGGATTATCAGTATTGGTTATGTCATCTAGATATCGTATTATTAAACGCGTACTAATGCATCCATGGCTAGCACGTGGCAATAAAATAAGTACAATCTTGTTCATAATAGTATAACAACTAATCGGCGACAAGTGTTGCGTAGTTGGTACAATACAAATACCAACAACCAGACGGTACACTTCTTTTCCGTATCTTACAGAGATATTATAACTAGAAGAAAAGATAACGCTCAACAAAAAACAGCGCAAGTCCACATGTTATAATTATCATTAATGAATGTCCTGACATTATTAAATACACAAAAAAAGGTTTCTTCTCTGAAATATATAGTTTTGTATAACCTGTATCAATTTCGAATCGATCAAGTTTTGTAATAGCGTGGTGTATAGTGTGGAAATGTCGTATGTACTTGGAGTTGCGTTACTTCACATAAAAACAATGATAGTTCGTTTCTGCTCTGCTACTTAAGACTGATTTGATATACATATTGCTGATGTTTTGATATGCAGAAGACCATAGTCAAATTGACACATTGCAGGCAAGATATTTGATATACTCCTATAAGGGGTTAATGTTTATTCAAATATTGCATACTCCCGTACTATGTCGTGGCGTTGTCCTTCTGTCTGTCCGTCTGTGTTTGTCCGTTATCTTTTACATGACAACTATAGCTAATAACTTTCAAAGTATAAGGTCTACAATAATGAAACTGTTTACGCATATTCATCTATCTGGTTCATATTCTAACGTAACCCTTTGACAAACGGTATAACTGAATCTTAACCTAGCCTTTTACAAATGACCGTGGCTAAAACGTTTAACGTGTAAGGTCTACTAAAACGAAAAGACGGGTTTATCTGCTCCGCTAGGCGATGCTTATTTTGTTTGTCAGAAATTGATGATAATTCATTTATTCCAATAATTGAAGTATTAATAAGAATTATTTACTTTTCTTTTTGCTGGTAAAGACGTTACTTATTTCCGTCAAAATCTTTTACATTCAGAATATTTTTTTTATTTCTACAGCCACCGCCATTAAGGTATACTTCATAATTGTGATAAAGAAACGATATACCTTTAGCATCGCGAATACGGGAAGACTTGATATAAATAAGGTCAAAACAGTGGCCTTATTCAAACGTCAATTAAATAAAATAGTGTTGATAAATGACACTAATTTAACTTGAAAGTGGCATGGGAGTACACACTAAGAAAGAAATAACACATACTCAGCATTTTCTATTGCCTTCGGTACACCGCTTACTCTCATTACAGGCTTGGGAACTGCAACTCTGTAAAACAAAAAAAAATCAAGTACAAACTGATTACGTTAACAAAATGTAGGACAAATGTTTATGTATGCAGGACGTATTAACAAGATTTCCGTAGCTCAATACTTAACTGTGTACTGCTGCCTCACTAGATTACCATACTTTAGACACTCGAATACTGTCACTGAGTCGACCAGTCCTATCACTATCATGTATATGTCAAATTACAAGCAAGGCAGCTTCTAGTAAAAAATGTAAATGAAATGGTTGATGTTACGGGCCATGAATCGAAACCACGTCCACTTGCATGAGAGACGGAAGCTCACTACGCCACCGTCGTGGTACTTTATTTATCGAAGGTGGCTCTATGGCCAAAAAAAAATTCTTTGAGACTCACTCATTAATTAAACCATGCTTTGAGGCCTTAGATACAGAAAAACATAGGAAGAAGAATAGTAAGTAATATTTTTTAAACACATATTTCACTAATATACGAGAGAAAAAGCGACAACATTCGAAATATACGATGTGTTGAGTTCTATTGAGGGACAATATTAACAATAATAGAAAGAAAATCTTTGTCAATAGTTAATGATATCTGTGTAATAGTATCTGATGAAAGTTGAGTCGAAATGGGTTTTGAGCGGTAGCTAGCATATTTCACTACCGCTCATGAACAGTCTCAATCAAACCGAGTCTGCAATATTTCGTATGTGTCGTGCTCGGCCATTTCCAAAGGTCCATTATCATACTCATTTTTTACGGCGCTCCAACACAATCAGGTTATATGGAACAAACATGAATGAATATTCCAAGCCCACTCTCCATTGACATCTAAAACATAAATAATGCAGAATGGGCATAGAAGCTTCTCACCAGCAGCATTTCAGAGTTGCTGCAATATCTATTATAAACACTCCATTTTTCGCTGGAGCCACGATTATATTTGCCACCATCCAAGTAGCACCTGAAACAATACAGCGATGATGATGAAGATCTTTAACGACCGTGGCAAAATGATACAATGAACATGATTTGGGAGTGGGGTTACCCCTCTGCCTGGATACATAATGACCCTATTATTGCCTGGAAACCACACGGGGTATCTGTTGAAAGACTTAACGTGATCCCGACGGTTACATTTGATGCACTTGTCAACAAGTCTGTGAATCACTATGATTATTATTGGACAACATTTTTTGTCAGGTTTGGACATACCGTTTATAGGCAAACCATTGGCATTCCTATGGGTACTAACTGTGCACCCCGTGTCACAGATTTGTTTTTATATTGCTGTGAACGTGACTTTGTGTTAAAAGAGTATGAGAATGGACCCTTGGAAACGACCAAACAAGATAAATACGAAATATTGCAGTCTCGGTTTGATTGACGTTCATGAACGTAGTGAAATATGCTTGCTACCGTTCACGCCACCTAGCCGCGGGTTGAGCAGAACTCAATATTCATAAAATCAATAGTACAGAATTTAAACCATCCCGAAGATGGCACGCATATGGCGGTGGACATGCTATTTAACTGTCATTATTCCATGTCCAGACGCGTATGGTCCCAGTATCTAACAAAATTCGATGCCCCGAAGAGCGAAATAAACAACAATGGAATTTAGTTGGGAGCAGCGGTTATGAAGTCTGCGTATTTCTACAGATACACAAACTGATTTCATCGACGCTTTTAATAACTCTTCACGCTATCTGGATGATATACTTAATTTGCATTATCCTTTCCATTCTTCTATGGTTCCTAATATGCTCCAGAACTAAAAATCAATAAAGGATTCTGGATTATGTCACTCCGTTTCTTGATTTACACCTTTCTTATGAAAATAGAGTAGCTAAAAATTATGATAAGGGAGATAATTTTTGATTGCGACATTGTGAATTATCCACATTTAGATAGGGATATCCCCAATACTGTTTCTTATGGCGTGTATATTTCTCAGTTAATTCGTTTTGCCTGCGCATGTAGTTTACAGATAAGAAAATGTAAATACAGATAAAAGGTTGATGAGAAAAAGAGTGAAATAATGTTGAAACAGTATAACAAGACAAAAGCAGGGTCAATATAGCCATCTGTGTGATGGATGCGGTTTAGTTTTGAGACATATTGAAATAAATACTTAGAGTACTGAAAGGCATAGTCGCATATCTTTAATGTCAGACTTAGTGTATGCTACAAGATCGGGGGCCGGGTACACTTTAGACAACTCTAAGGATGAGGCTGGCATATTATCAACATTTCGTAACCTAACAATTTGATTCATATGTGCAAAGCTAAACTATATCCTGCAATGACCAAGTTTGCACAACCACGCATTCGAACTGCTTAGTATAAGATGTGCAGCTATTTAAATACAGTAATGTATACAATGCTTTGGTAAGAGAATTGTAAGTGCGTGTTAGTATCTTAAATACAGTTGTCTATTAGTTAGGTGTTATTAAATAACGAGTACTAATATTGTTGTCTTTCTACCATAAAAGTTGTTAGAGAGACGTGTATACACTTCTCAAAACTGCTAACTACACCGCTCACGTTTTGGGTTATATATATATCGATGGGTTGAATGTTTTTCAATAAAATAAAAAGGAAATACCAATTCAATCATTTTTACATCATTTCATTTTATTTTTTTCATGGGCAATGCTAGAACTAAACCACAATAAGCAATTACAAACGACCCATGTAAACACTAAAGTCACACTTTTCCCATATCTACATGTAAACATTCAACCCATCGATATATATAACCCAAAACGTGAGCGGTGTAGTTAGCAGTTTTGAGAAGTGTACATACATTTGAAATACTGTTTTTACTTTAATATGCACGATACAACATGAAAGTCAATACCATTTTTGTAATTCATTATGTTAAGAAAAAAGTTAAGTTGGAAACGCGCTACATATAACAAGTAAAAATTAACCGTGTAACAAGGTCATGTATTCGTTAGTATATACTACTACATCCCAATTCGTTTTCATAAAATCAATACAAATGAAAGGAAGGAATCTAATTCCACATGGGTATGTTTGCTGGCGAACGTTGAACTGAGACGATTTCTTAAAACTATACGTCAGTTAAAAAAGACACTTTTTTCATTAAAAAATGTTCACATGTAGCCTTTGTTTTAACTAAATAAACTCGAAATCTCTATATAATTGCAATTCAAAATTAATTAACTGCTCATAACACTTGCAAAGTTGAAAACAACATGTGTTTGCCAATGAAAACAATTATGTAAAAACAATCACAAGGCTGAGTATAGTGTATAACTACGTTTATATACATGCATATTCTGACAATGAAATACATAATAATAAAACGGTATGGCCACCAGCGTTTTACTGAATGAGTCTCACTATTCTACTAAGATTATATCACGATGTCGTGTGACATTGACGCCTACCTGTGTATAAGGAGACAGAGATCTAAATAGTGTTCTTTATTTGGCTTGTCCAAGTGTGTATTGTTCCTACCACCACTACGTTTCATCATATCCTCTTGTGGTATCTTCAAAGCATAAAAACGGAAAATGCTGTTTTCTTCAACTTTCTGCCCTATTTAGAATTGCAGTCTGTGTATATCAGGGATAGGATATATTATGTGCTCTCCTTTGCTGTCTCCAAAAGCCGAGACCCATTTATTCCTCGCGTCCAATGCTTTACGAGGGAAGCATCCGCTAATACACATTACAGAAGTATTCATTTGTGATCAATTATATACAATAATAAATACTGAAAGGGTGATCCGCTGGAAGCAACAAACACAAACAAGAGAGAAAAGTAGCAGACTCGGTTTTATTGAGTCTGTTCATGAGAGGTAATTATAAGATGCAACACCTCTCACGCCTCCTAGCACCGGCTTAAGCGATATTCCACTTTAAAGAAACACGTTCATTTATATTCACTTTCAATCAACATTCATGTTTTGTGTAGCCAGCGTAGCATAGTAGACACTTGAGAATCACTTTGTCTGTCGTCCGTCCGTCTGTCATCGTCGTCCGTCGTCGTCTGTCACACTTTAACCTGCAACCTAACCTTGGACATAATTTGAAAAATATTTGATCTATGTTCATGAAACTTCACCCACATTTTCATCTTTACTCAATAAATGTTGTTACACATGTCCAATAACTCTAACTTTATTTTGGCAGATTTATGCCCCATTTCATAAAACTTTAACCTGCAGCCTAACGAAGCTCATAACTTACCATCGCTTAAGAAGTAACTGACATGAAACTTCACACACATATTCATCTTACAAGACAGAATATTGTTACAGTTGACCATTTATTCTGACTTTCATTTCAAAAGAAATATAAAAAGATCGGACAGGGAAAGTAGCATTCAAGGAGGACAGTAAACCACAAAACACAGAACCAGACACGCAAACAGACAAACAAGAAGGAAAAAGCAATAATAAACGCAAACGACATCACAAACACAAAAAGGATTAACAATAGGGCTACCGCCTTGGAACGGTCAGTGGCAAAGTAGGCCACTGGGGGTTTAAACCGGTTCTAGGGTGCACCAAACCTCACACTTACCCTACTGTCATCCCATTAAAACAGGACAGTGTAAATAAAGAAATCCCCGCCATGATCTAATCTCTAACCAACAAGGCAGCATCAATAGGCAATATAAGTAAAACACAAATATGCTCGTGTAAATATAATACAAAAAAAAAAATAGCCTAGAAAGCCACAATGAAGGTACTCAATGACTTTGCAGAAGCCAGAGCAGTAAGAGAATAAACCATTAAGGGCAATGAAAGATCATGGACAAAAATCAAACACCACCGTCCCAATGGGCTTTAGGTAGGCGTCATCATAGGGTCCACAGCCTGTCTGGTCATCGTACAATTAAAGAGGAAAGCATAGTGGCAAACTGTAAAAGGGTCCACCACCAAGCATGCAGTACGTTGCAAAATGATAGGGTCATAACCTCTTTTGATAAACTTTTTAACAAGTTTAACAAAGATAGTATGAAAGTGATCATGACCTAGAATCTTACGAAGTTTATAAATCACATCACCATAGAAGTCAGGTTGTGATAGTCCTTGTCGCAGAAGAGTCCTTACATTACTTTTATATTTGGAAAGAAGATCAGGGTTACGATAATAACATTTTGCAAAGGTTTTACGAAGTTTATGGTAACGGTAACCCTGATTGAGTAACTTTTTAGTTGTACAAAGATTACGAATATTAAAGACCTCAAATCGAGTACAAGCTCTAGAAAAACGAATAAGTTGAGACACATATACCCCATAAGAAGTTGCTCGGGGAACATCCCCATCCAAGTGAGGATAATTAACAATGTCAAAATTAAAATCATCTCTCTTGTCATAGATTTTGCTAATTATTTTACCATTTTCAATCGAGAGATCTAAATCAAGAAAAGAAGCGTTATTAACAGAGGTATTAGCTTTTTTAAGCTGAAGTTCTTTAGGATAAATATAATTAACCATAGTTGGAAAGAAAGGGTTGTCAATGTTCATTATGTCATCAAGATACCGACAGGTATCATTAAAGGCTTCAATAACATCTGCCTGGGTATCTGGTGAAAGACTCAACATGAAATCCCTTTCATAGCAAAATAAGAACAAATCTGCGACAAGTGGTGCACAGTTCGTACCCATAGGGATACCAACAATTTGTCTATAAACGGTGGTTCCATACCTGACGAAAGTATTATCTAATAGAAAGGTGAGTGATTCACAAACTTCATAGCAAGTCCACATAGTATAATTGTCAAAACTGCCGTTAGTAAAAAACGCTTTTATATTATTACATGCCAAAAATGTACTATTTTCTCTAGCAAATGTTTTTTGAATAAGAGAAATTAGCTTGTCTTTAATAAGGTGATGTGGTAAGGTTGTATATAGTGTATAGAAGTCATAAGTGCTTATTGATGAAACTTGACCTTTCTTGAACATTTTATCAAGAACGTCTCCTGAATTGTTTATAGACCAAAATAAATTAATCCCAGAGTTTTCATAAGTTTTATCACAATACAGTTTAACGTGATCTTTAACGGCAGTAAGACAAGAAGTAAAAAGTTTGGAGATGTTTGTTGTGGTGCAGGCACTAGAATTCGAAATAAAGCCAGCCTTATATGGATTTTAATGTAATTAAGGAATCCAGTACATAGTAGGCAGTTTAATTTGCTTATCGTTTACACCAGCCTTGAAAGTAGTGCACCGAGTGATATGTGCGGAAACAACATCATCCTCGGTAGAATTAACTGGAGTATACGAATTGGTGCTGCCGAGTTCCAGAGATAAAACATTGACGTAATGTAGGCGTCAAACAATAATTATATTATTAGCTGCTTTATCTGCAGGAACTAAAACAAATTTATTATGAAATTCCTGAATTCCCGATTTTAAATTACGAAAGGAAAACCTAGGTCTCGGAGGAAGTAAAGAGGGGTTAGCATTATAAAAGTTAATACGTGTATCTATAATTTTCAGAATTGACTTTTTCCAAGTAGAAAGTGAGTTTGGGTCCGCATGTTCTCTACGACACCATTTGATACTAAAATCTTCAATGGAGTGGGCGATCTGGGCACGACAGGCATTAAAATTAATAGTTGAAGGTAATCTATATTTAGGACCTTAAGAAAACAAATGCCGAATACGTTTATCAATAATATCAAAATTACCAGTGATAACATGACCTGCTGGAGCATAGCAAAATGTTGATGTGTTGCATTCAGCTTCCTTAGGAGTATTATGTACTATATCAAGGTCAGAAACTATTTTGTTGTAGTTGAAAATAATATTTCTACTAGGCTTTTTATACTTATAACAAATTACAGGACTTACAGAATTTTTGAAATATTTTGGGATAGAATCAACTACATGAGTATCTCGGAAAATACTAGGCATGTCAATGAAATCAATACCTTAGTTAATATATAGTAGTTTTAGAAAATGCCTGATGTGATCAGACTCCTTGTCAATATGGGGTTGGAGAACATGTTGTGTATAACTTAGAACTATGGAAGCAGTGTTATACAAGGGATCTGTACGAATGAAAATTTTGTCGGCTTCCTCGTCGATCAACTTTAGTGATGAAATGGACAAAGAGGTAAGCCGCGAAAGCATAGAGTGCTTTGCAGACTGTTTAAGAATGGTATGTAAATCAGCGACAGAAATAATTACACGCGATTTACGTTTGATGTTACCATTACGCCTAAGACCATGAGACCTAGCTTTACGCTTTCGGATAGAAAATATAGAAAAAATGTCAATATTAGGATCTTTAGAAATATTTCCTTCTTGATAAATATTGTCATTTAGGCCGAGTGGATAAGGTGTCTGTAAGTTTTTCATCCACTTAAGTTCTGCAATATGTCTAGGTTTTATTTTAAAGCTTTTAGTAGCATCATTATCAAAAAATATATATTCAACCGGTTGAACAGTTACGTTATTAAAATTATGACCTGACTGACGAAAGTGTTTTACAAGTAATTTTTAAACTTTTTAGGATTACTTGCATTATATTTGTGTTCACGAAATCGAACTTTTAAGGATCGACCTGTATATGCACCTTTTCATTTAACTTTAACCTGTAACATAACCATAACTGGCCATAACTTGAAAAGCATTGACCTATAAATTAACAGAAACTCGATTAATTGAACCTCTTTTCAGTTATTCAATAAGAGGTCTTATTCAGTTGAAGAGAGATTCAATTCAATTGGAGAGATGCTTAATTCATTTGGAGAGAGGCCTGATTTAATTGAAGAAATGTCTAATTCAATGGAATAGAGGTTTAATTATGCTGAATTGTGACTCTCTTCAAATGAAATGTATCTCTCCCAAATTATTTGCGTTTATGTTAATTTGGAGTTCTAATTCAACTGAATAGAGGTACAATTCTCTCCTAAATTATTTGCGTTTATGTTAATTTAGAGTTCTAATTCAACTGAATAGAGGTACAATTCAATTGAAGGGATCTCTAATTCAATTAAAGAGGGTACTAATTTAATTAAAGAGCGTTCTAATTCACTACTGGAATTTTTTTAACTCTCTTCAATTGATTTAAATCTATCTTCAATTGAATTGAACCGCTCTTCAATTGAATTGACCTCTCTTCAATTGAATTGAACATCTCTCTAATTGAATTATACTTCTGTTCAATTTCAACTGAATTAAATATTGGTCAATTCAATTAAAGAGAGGTTCAATTCACTTGAAGAGTGGTACATTTACAATACTGAATTAGACCTCCCTTCAACTGAATAACACCTCTTTTCAATTTAAATAGGCCTGTCTTCAATTGAATTAGACCTCTCTTCAAATAATTATTTGAGTATGTTAGTTTGGCGTTCCATAGACCTATGTTCATGAAACGTCACACAAATCTTCATCTCACTCAAACAAATGTCGTTACACAGGTCCAATAACTCTGACGTTCATTTTGGCGGAGTTATACCCCCATTTCATAAAACTGTAACCTGCAATCTAACCTAGCTAGCTGATAACTTAATAAAATATTTAGCTATGGTCATGAACCTGTATAAAGTTCTTCCTAATCAATTATTAAATGTTGATGTATTCCCCTTTCCAAAGCTTCAACACTTTAAAAAAACTGCACCATAATTCAGGACTAGTTTTACCATGGATAACCACTTGTTGATAGTCAGTTTTTATAAAACATTATTTTAAATCTGAAAACTGGATGACAAGTTATGTTGCACATTTTAACTTTGACGTGAGTTTGTATAGTTTCAGTGAAAACATACGTTCACTCTTGTATACAAAAAGCAGCACAACTTTGAATAGTGTATTACGACTAAAAAGGATAACTGTATCGGTTGGTCGAACTCTCCTTAATAGTTTCGATTAATCGCTTTCTAAAGTTGTTTAGTTACTCAAATATGTATACAGTTGAGAGTTATTTTTAACAGAATATAATGATTCCTGAACACGAAACTAGCGTAAAAATATATAAATAACGAATAAGATATACTGAAAGAAAAAGTTTAACACGGTCTTTTGCATATCTAGCTTACAGAAACTGAATGTTTATTTTATAATGTGAAGCATTTGATAACTGTCAGAAGGTGTTCTTGGTTTTAACTTATTATGTGTTATTCAAATTAAGTATCAGAGTTATCTCCCATATATTTAAACAATATTCTTCTAATTAAAAATAACAATATTATCAAGAACAAGTTTAAACTTTATTAAATAAATATTCCGGATTTTGAGTCATAAAAAACGCAAAAACAATCGACATTAACCTTGTCATTATTACAATGAAATTACGAATCAAAGTTTTAAATTTTAAAATTATCTCCCTTTATATTGAAATAAGAACGAAATCATATTTACTGTAAAGCAGGTAAATTAAAACATGTTGCAACTTTTTTCGCAGATATCGTTTAAAAAGAATATCCTGCATATACTTGTTTATTATATTAATTATATTGTTAATGGCGGCTAAAGCAGTGGAGTGGCATAGGTCGATATTTTACAAAAAATGTGATATTTGTGATACAAGCACCAACTTTTGCATATAGGTACACTTGATCCTAATGATCAATTTCAGATATGAACCTACGTCAAATTCACGTCCTTACACATGCATGGGCGCGCGTTTACTTCCGGTATGCTTAAAATGGAACGTTATATTGACGTACTTCAAATAAGAGATCATATCTAATTAATTAAAGCGCAGAAAATGTTAATTATTGTGTTTACATTTTTATAATACAAACAAAAGCATTACCCTTCAATGTGCATGCCTAGCAGAGGTATAACTTCCAGTTATGTCAGATGTCTTCTACTCTAAAACCACAAATATGAGAGAATTCGGAAGAATTAAGTTGTTTACACTATAGTAATATACACGTTTGTGCAATCTCCTTATTCCCACACTTCCGTGATGATTCTGAATCCGTCGATCACGGGTTTGATACTCACTGGCGCCTATGGGTTACTATGGTGAGTCCTTAGGCAAGACATTTTCCCTAGCCTCGTCTATCGGGTAGTGGCGTAAACCGGACGGTTTTATCGGATTCTTATCTTCCGATCACTTTGCAGAGCCATAAGATTCTGTGCGACAATAAGAATAGGGCATGATTGACGGATTTCTATGTATCATACCCCTATATCTGGGGCGATTCGAAATAAGCTGAAAAATACGTTGATGAGTTGATAAAATTAAAATTACTTTATGAACATTATATATTGTTTTTCGAGCTAGATCAGCCTCTCGTTGGCATCGCAAAACAGATTTAGAGGAATTGTCCAGACTAGTTCGGCGACGGACAGTTTGTTATGTTAGGGGGATTACTATTGAGATGAAGGCTTTAGGACACTGGTTAGATAGCTGTGGGTGGACTGATGCTTAAGTTAAAGCAGATGTTTCTACAATGAAAATGATGACCCGATGGACTTTTAAGCGAGGCGTACCGAAAAATAAATCCTTTCTCCTCTTTAAATACTATTGTCTAACCCTATAACAACAGTTGTTTATGTTTACTTGTATCAGATCACTAGACATTTCAGATTTTGAACTTGAATCCTTTAGACCATACCCAACTGTGCACATTATGTTCCAGTGCAAATTCATGATATTGTTGGTCTAATTAAACTGCATTCAGAAATTGCTGACGAATTCAAGCCTGGAGAATATACCGTTCACAAAACTTCTCGTCATTTCTCTGCAATAGCAATCGACAGTGCTCATTGGAACAAATGGAAAGAGATAATGGTCGGGTTATCTGAACATTCAGCGGCACTCAGAAGACGGATGTTAACCGGACCTCGAGTTATAAATAAATTTGAGCAATTAGCAGAATTGACTGATTACACTCAACGACATGACCAGCAACACGGTGTTCAAAAATATTGTATGGAACATTTTCTAGAGAAAGGTACAGACTATCAAAAGAGATCGTAGATCATTCAGTAGCGACAACTGTCCGAAATAGTAAAAGCGTCGGTCATAAACAATACTGTGCATGTGTGCAAGACAGACTGACTAAGACAACATGCTCTTTATATGCATAAACTTCTCCAAACACATTATCAGCCTTTGGTGAAAGACCTTCTACTGGCGCGTCTGAGAGTAATTACTTTGAGACTATCAGTATCAGACTGAGGAAAAGTGAGTTCTTTCTCCAATTCCAATATTCTTAATTGCTTCAGTGAATTGAGAGAAACCGTTGTTGTACAGTCAGACATTATAGCGTTTATTCTGGATGGAGCCCCAGTCGTACAAATGATTAAACCTGAAGAAGTGTGTACATTTGAAAACCATGCCTCCGATACGTTATGTCCTTGTTACTGTTCAAACTTCAAAATGCCAAGAGGGTAGATGTTGTATAAGATTTTTTAAAACCGATAGCCTTAAAGTTTATTATTACGTTTGCCTTGTTGTTTGTCTGTTTGCGTGTTTGTTTCTGTGTTTTGTGATTGACAGTCCTCCTTGAATGCTACTTTCCCTGTCCGATCTTTTTATATGTCTTTCTCGCCATGTAAGAAAGGAGGAAAGGGTGTACACCGACGTGTGGTCCCATCCGCTGAAATCCTATACATCTGGCAAGATTTCCAACGTTTCCATGAATACAAAAGGGAACTGTCGGGAAAATGTTTTGGCTTCGCCTACCAACGATGACGTAAATGGCCTGATGCCATGCTCTGATGAGAAATCTGATATTCTTATATTCGCATATGTCGTTTTTCTCTATAGAGTGTAGTAGAATTGTGGACTTTAATATTCGTAACCTTAGTATAACAAAAAATCTACTCCATCAGGGTTTCCGTTAACCCTTTGCAAAATTGTATTATCTTAACCATGATCTACTTTTAAAATATAAAAGTAATTGACGAACTCTTCTGCGACGAGGACTGTCACAACCTGTCTCCTATGATGACCTGATTTACAAACTTCCTAAGATCCTTGGTCATGATCACTATCTTTATTAAACATTTTAATAGGTTTATCAAAAGAGATTATGACCATTTCATTTTGAAACACACTACATGTTTAGTGATTTCCTCTTGGTGTGATGACCGGATAGATTCCTGACTCTATGATGACGTCTACCTAAATTCTGAAAGGACAATGCTGTTTGATGTTCGTCTTCAATTTTGTTTTGCCGTACTCTAAATTGCTTATTCTGTTACAGCTCTGGCTTCTGCCAAGCCATTAAGTACTTACTTTGTGGTTTTTTTATATTAATTTATCCATGTGCATATCTGTGGTGTACTTATCTTATCTAATAATGCTGCCTAGCTTGTTAGAGGATATAACTGGCATGCTGGGATTGCTTTATTTACACTGTCCTGTTTTATTTGGATGACAAAGTGGTAGTGAGGTTTGGTGCAGCCTAGAACCAGGTTTTAGCCCTATTGTTAAACATAGTATGTCTGTAGTGGTGCATACTTTTCTTTTTACTTCGTACTTATTGTGTTTGTTTTGTATTCGTGTTATTTGGTTGACTGTGTTCTCAGACAGTTGCTGTTTATGTTCGATTGTATACCTACTTTTATTGGCAATCTCTGTTGTTCGTAGGATAGCATCAGAAGAGCTTTACTTAGAGTTTGGAACTTGGCAAATCGAATATATACTGAATATATATTTTTTTATATTATCTTTATTTATTTAACGAATAAGCACAAGTCAATTTAAAAGAGATACTTTATTTTCTAATTATGAAATTACCTCGCGCATGCGCAAAAGTGAAAATATTTTGTGGGTCCATATCTAATATCTAAAAAAAATCAGTATCAAAACCACTACCTCTGGGCAAAATATTGTGCTTTTATCACAAATGGCACAATATATCGACTATGCCGTTCTGCTTTTTATCTAGAAAATAGGTTGCCTAAATGGGGTATTGATGGTTCTAACTTTTTAAATTTAGACAATGGGAAACAGGCCACTTCCCCTCTTATGACGGACCATCTCATCTGACGCGTCAAAGTTGGCTATTAATTTTCAAACTAAATAACGTGTGTCTATTAATTGAAATTGGCTAGTGTGAGCATCCGATGTTGACAAATGAAGTATTTATGCGCTATCAACAAGTTAACCCAGAAATGTATATATACGGACTGTCAATGAAAAAGCACCATAAACTCCATATGTTGATGCTATTGGATTATTTGCAAACCATTTTAAATAAAAATGATGGTTAAAAAAAAAGCATTTAATCTTGATACCTAGCTATGTAGTACTATAGGGTCGTATGACATGCTTGGTACATTTAATAACATGGTCTGGACTTTGCGTTGTGATTTCCATAATTTATTGGTACATATAAAACAGTACGAACAATTACAACAAAGTAATACGTTATGTACATCCGGTTATATATATATACATATCCGTTTCGTATAGTGGTTTCCAGTACTTCCATTTGTTAATTACTTAAGTAAATAAGTCCCTATTATTCAATGTCTTAGGTTCACAAAGTATAATAGTATTTAGAAACGTTCAAATGTCCAATTCCTCAAATTATTATGTACTAACTGTATCTGTCGATTCGTCTCTCCTTTCCCGTCGATGCAGGAAAATACTTTCTCTCCTAAGGTCAAATCTAGACTACTCAAACTTAGTTGAACACCGACTGTCTCATATATCGTATATATGAAAATCATAAAGCATATTCTGCCGTTAATATCATCAACTTACATTAACGTTATGTACAAATAAAAAGTATAACATGTAATATACTTTCCATAATTATGAATACAGTTCATTAACGCAACCAATCCAAATGCATGGATCCCCTTTAATATCTCACTATTGAAGATATTTGTTTCTAACAGGCGTAAAATTATCACCTTCAAACAAGTAGCCTTACCTGTTTACCTGTATGTATCTTCCTATTACATTTCCATTTAAAATCATATGTCTTTGTGCTTATCTATAATGATGCCAGAATAAAGATATCTAAACCCGTCAATTCATCATTTTAGTCTAATGGTGTAACTGTTGTTGTTTTGCCTGCTCAGCTTCCTGAGAATTAGCATTTAAAGGCATATAACTGAATTGTTCATATCTGCAACGTACTCAACTTTGTAGTTATAGGCAGCTTTACTCAGAACCCATACTTTTGCACAGCAAAATGAAAAGATGATATGTATATGCAGCCTTACGCAAAAGTATTCAGCTGCTCATGTGTATAATTTCATTTTAGGTAAAAGGAAAACTTTCAATATTTTACCGGAAAACACTATACTCAATGCCTATTGACTTATCAATTTGACATTACGTCTTGATTGATGCCGCATAATTAGTATCATATCATCTACAAACCAATTCTGTGTTGTTTTGTTTTCCGAAAAATATATTATTCTTTAAAGATATTATTCTGGCAAACTATTTTTTCGGACTTGTTACTTGAAGTTCTACGATCACCATTTTCCCATTATAATGTTATCCTATTTGATACACCCTTCTCCAGTATCTAACTTGCAGTAAAGTATGTATTGCACCATTTATGTATCCAGTTAAATGGCAGTCATGTAGAGCTAATATCTGATTTCCTATTGCTAATAATGTATTCCCTTGAGAATATACTGAGCATGCTCCCACGAGTCGCCTCCCTTATAACGAATATAATGAGGACCTGAAAAGGTATTTCATATTTTCCCAAGTGCATAAAGGTTTAATCTTTATGCGATTAAAACTTATACTATACACTTACAAAAAAGTTAGGAAGTAATAATAACAATAAGCAGGAATTTGTCTTTATCTAAAGGTTTGGCATAATATGACCATGGCTGTGTTAATACATGTTTTATAATGGTAATACTAACATTTAGACATTTTTTATAATTTTATTACTTTTCAATTAAGCAAACTGTTAAATACAGGTAATTATGCTGCTCCGTCACCGGGCGCAAAATATATCCCGCTAGCAAATGCCAAAAATGGTTCCCGAGTAAAGTAGTTATTGAGGTGACTGGCTGTGTTATTACATGTTTTATAATGGTAATACTTATAGACATTATTTATAATTTCATTACTTTCCAATTAGGCAAACATTTAAATACAGGTAATTATGTTGCTCCGTCAACGGGCGCTTAATAAATTTAAATTGATTTTAATGACCTTTTCTGTCAGTATTACGCAATGGATATTTCCGAGAAAATTATTTATTTTGTGTGATGTAACTGAAATAAAACAGAAATGCACGTGCATATCATACCAACAATGTGGAATGCACTAAATCCGGATATGCACTTAAAATGTCAAATGTTGGCTCGTTATATCATGTATATGGATTATATCATATTTTGCCCAAAATGCCTCAAATTAATTTTAAAAGAATTTGTTTTGTGGTGCGTTTTCATTATCCGTGAGTATATATTTCATGATCAAGGTAGACCTATACAGGTTGTACGTTATTTACGTCTTTGAGAAGGAGTTGGGTGGGGTATGAAAGTTAATACTCGGACCACGTAATGTGAGCTATCAGATTACTTGCCAAGACATGTTCACATGCATATTATGAACTATTTATCGTTGTAATTGTAGCTTATTTAGACGCGTTTTTTTTGTTGTTGACTGTGGTCTTTGAATGAGACAATCCTGTTTGACTTTTAAATAGATTTATGTATAATGAAATTTTATTTTGCAAAACCAACTTATTGAAATCGAAATAAAATATTTAAACTAACTTTATTTATTGTTTCTCTATAACCAACAAAATACTTCGGTGTAAAACAAAACAAATATGTTGTTTCTGCATTTGTTTCTGCATTTTTAAATCAATGCGATGCAAGTCTATCTATCTATTGATCTATTGATACTGCAGCACCCCCTCACGGGGATTATGTGCAGGTGCGCGTCTGTGCAGTGTGAGTATTTAAAAGAAAGATAAAATAGTTTTAAAATCAAGTGAGAGTGAGATAAAAGTATGATAGTGTTACAATGTTAAAAGATTGAAGAAGAGAAAGTGATTTTTAAAAGCAAGTATAAAAACAAGTTTCCTGTCTATGGCATGGAGTGGGTGACTGAGCATACTGCCAGTAATCAGCAGTAGTGTGTATTTGTCTAAAGGCAAAGGGATGGGATTGGCGGGGAATTCTCATGGGCTGTATGACATATGGGGGCATGGGTACAGCAAAAAGGCAGTGGATTATTTTGAAAAAGAGACATAACCTGGCATCTGATCGTATGTTTTCAAGGGACCTCCATCCTAATTTACCTAGCATGTCAGTGACACTGGCGTGTTGGGAATAGTTATTTACGGTCCATCGGGCTGCTCTTCTTTGGACCATTTCTATCTTATTTATGTTGGTCTTTGTGTGGGGGCTCCAGACAGGAGAAGAATACTCAAGGAGGGGCGCACTAGTGTTTTGTAGGCGACCTCTCTTATACCTGTATTTTTTTACCTTATGTTCCTTTTTACTAACCCCAGTGTCCTGTTTGCAGATGTGGTTGTTCTGCTGATATGGTTGTTCCATGATAGAGTGTTGTTTATGTCCACTCCAAGGTATTTCGAGCTTTCAACGGTTTCTAGAATCTGGTCATGTAGGTGTACTGGGATGGGATGGGTTTAATTGATCGTGTAATTTGTATAATAGTACACTTACTTGGATTAAACTCCATGTCCCATATTGTTTCCCAATTTTCTAACCGTCTCAAGTCCTCTTGGAGTATTTGAGCGTCTTCGAGAGAGGATACTGCCAGATAAACAGCTGTGTCATCGGCAAAGAGTCTTACCTGGGATTTAATAGTGTCTGGTAGGTCGTTTATATAGACCAGGAATAGGATTGGTCCGAGTACTGATCCTTGTGGTACTCCGGATGTTACTGGGACTTCCGTGGATATGTCATTATCGAGTACTACACTTTGAGTACGATTTAATAGGAATGCTCTGATCCACTGGAGGATGTGACCCCTGATACCATATTGGTGTAGCTTAAGAAGAAGCTTCTCATGGCTTACCTTGTCGAAGGCCTTGCTGAAGTCCAGTAGGACAAGGTCAGTTTGTCGGCCATCTATGGTGTTTCGGGATATCTCTTCGATCAGCATGACAAGTTGGGTCTCGCATGATCGCTTGGCCCTGAATCCATGTTGGATATCGTACAGGGTGTTATTTGCATCCAGGTGGGTAACTAGGTTTGTTGTAACAATATGCTCCAGTACCTTACACAGTACACAGGTTAAGGATATGGGCCTGTAGTTAGAGGCTGAACTTTTGTCACCTTTTTTGAATACTGGGCATACGTTGGCATCTTTTTATTCCTTGGGTACTCTACCAGTATCTAGGGATCGCTGAAATATTACCTGTATCATTGGTGCAATAGCTTCTCGGAGTTGTTGTAGCACAAGTGGCTTTAGTTTGTCTAGTCCGCTAGCTTTGTGTGGCTTAAGGTCCTTGAGAAGTTTTAGAATTCCATTCTCAGATACCGTGATATTTGGCATGGTGGAGTGGTTCGATATGTTTGTAGGTGGCACTGTTGACGGGTCAAGCTTACCTTTGTCTAGTTGTTCTTGTACTTCCATTTAGGTCATTTTGCTGAGTTTAAGTGGAGATTTAGGCGAAAACACTGACTGGAATTGTTCATTCATTATGTTTGCCTTCTCAGCATTATCAGTAAATAACTTACCTTCTTTCTTGAGTGGTGGTATGCCTTTTGAGTCCTGTTTAGCATTGTTAAGAAGGGAGTACATCTTCTTCGTGGAGTATGGGGACTTACCTGTGTTTGGGGTTTCCTCGGTATTGTAGATTCCAAGTACTTCATTGATGTACCGGTCATGTGCCTGTTTGATTTTGTTTCTTACCAGGTGTTTCATGTCAATGAATTCCTGTCTGACTCGAGGTGTCTTGTCTGTTTTGTATTTCTGGAAGTGACTGTCTCGCTTTCGTATGTATCGTCTGGTTTCTTGAGTCATCCATGGCAAGGACGGCTTACGGCTTATTGTCTTTTTGGGTACATATTTATCAATACCTGATAATTGGGCAGTTTTGAGCTCTGTCCGGAGCTTTTCTATAGATTTTGCCTCGTGATTTTCCATGAATGACATCTGGAAATCCTTCATGTGTTCTGAAAAAGACTCCCAGTCTGCTTTTTTGTACATGTTCATTACTCTCGGTATAATTTTATTTACCTGCGGTTTTATGTTAATCTCAGCGTATACCGTGTCATGGTCTGCTATGCCCGGTAGGATATCAACTTTGCTGACAAGAGTGGGGTTGTTCTTGAAAAATAGGTCTAGGATGTTGTCATTCCTTGTTGGCTCAGTTACCATTTGGGTTAAGTTGGACTCTTCTATTATATCAGTGAAACTGTTATCAAGGCAATGTACTTACAGTCAGTTTTGATGCATGGATTGTTGTCGTCCCACGTGAATTTGGGGAAGTTGAAGTCACCTAGGAGCCATATGTGTCCGTTTGCTTGGCTTACCTGGTCTAGGGATAGTTTCAGCTGGTCACAACTTGCAGAGTCCGGCTCGTGTTGTAGAGCCTACCATCTCTAATTTGACCCAGAGCAGCTCACAGTCAGTTTCAAATTGCTGTTCTCTATGGGACATGTACTTCTTGCTTACAAGGATAAAAAACACCTCCACCTCGGGAACCTCTGTCTCGTCTAAAAACTTCAAAGTTCATTTCATTTGGGATTATTTCAGAGTTATGTATATCTGAGTTCAGCCATGACTCGGTACCAATTACAATGTCTACAATGTCTGGTTAGGCTCGGTCAATAAGTGCATGGAATTCATCACAGTTTTTGTTTTATTTTGAGCATAAGTTTAAACATTTGAAGGGAAGGAAGCGGTGTTTATGTGGCCTGCTTTTTGAGGATTTACTGTATATGCTAGTATGTCGTCAGATTAGGATCACTAACATTATAGGACAAGACAGTATAGTAAAATTGTTAAAATATCCGCCCACCATACTGTTACTATCGAGTTTATATGTTTCCAATATATTAGTGTTTGTGTTTGTCTTAACACTTGCGAAATTATACATCTTCCAAACGAAATAAATTTTATGTATTTTATTTTGCATTTATAAAATTTATATTGACATAGATAAATCTGACGTCGTCTAATAAGCCTTCAGTTTTTTTTGTTGTGTCAAACATTTAATTGACATGACGCCAGTTTTTAGACAAAATGTTATCAGATGGACGACGTATGACGGACAACATACCATGACAGAAGCACTACTGGCCCAGAGCCACTATCTCTAACACGAATCGAGCAAGGTTTCGTGTAAACTTCGCATTCCTTTGACGGAGTGTTTAGTCATTTTGAAAAGAGTATCTTACATGAGTGACTGTGACTTTTAATTTTTATAGCCAAGTTGAATAAAAATGATAAAATACGAGGCTCCGCCTATTTTTTTATCCAACGTGTTTTGTTAAAGTCAGTAATACACAGTCACAGATGTAGGATTTTATTTATCACTAATCACTCCTACGACGCGATAGTTTCACTTTAACGATGTCAATTATCTGTGTATACGGAGACAATTTGTTAGAGAAATGATGTCATCGTTTTGTTGTTTTCATGACGTTTCAACTACGTTACGCGGCTGGAACTTGTTCGCCCTACATATAATGCCGCACCTTAAACTAAATTGAACGTTACTAACGGTCCTTTTTTAAAGTAAGATTTCAAATAAGATATTAAATAGATAAAGTGTCTGAAAGTATCGCAAGATATAACATGCAAACAAGTGTTTAATGTTTTACTGTATACTAGTCTATTACGAGAAATAAGTCATGGCGTTATTTCTCTCGTAGAAGCCATGTCATGTGATACATTTGCACACCTCGATTTATATTAACCCAGTAAAATTGTTACTTTAAACTTGCATAGGTTTACATAAATAACAGGTGCATTATGGTTAATAAAAGGTTATATGCGAGACAACTTGCTTTGCATTGTTGAAACAATGATTAACAATGATTTCCAAATATGGAAGATACGTAGAAATAATAATGAGTTGTTAAGATATTTGAAATATTTGAAATTGTAAATGCGAGTGTGCCCTATATCTTACAGACAATCGCAGATAATTTAATTTCTTCATTCATTGTATGCGTTCAAACTAACCTCCATTTAGGCAGATTGCATGCATATCACAACGAACTGTGTATATAAGTAAATTCTTGCTATATATTTCTATTTCATAGTTTGCCGAAATCAGGAAAGTTTACTATACAAAATGTGCAAATACATATATGAGATAGATGTATTTGCACATTTGTTATAGTTAACTTTTTCTTAATTATAGTGCAAGGTTATTTATGTAAACCTGTGGTGCAAGTTTAAAGTAAAATTGTCAGAGAATGTTTTGGAGGCGGATCTGTTTTATTTTTGTGGTGAAATTATGGAAAATATTAAGACCCGTTTTCCTAGGAAAAGAAGCACATACTGTGTATTTAAAACACTTCTACAACAAGCACTTAGTTCGTTTATATTGCGTTAGGTGTTGATGTTACCGAGTATAATGATCCACCCCCAAAACGTTCTCTGACGACACATGCATCGGCAAAATGTTCACCTGTCCGATGATAAACTCAAACACTGCCATCAGGATGACTCAGATTAAACACAGACTCCTTGGAAAGCAACACACGTCTCAAAAAAATATTCGGAAACGCAAATGACTTCTGTATCAATCGCGACCAGTAGCACGGTGTTGTTGTGTCAACACGTGTCCAAATAACGGTCTTTACTCATGACTGGGTTGAACTGCATCTTAGTGTAATCCTAGAAGTTTCCGCTAATTCCGTACATTCGGGCTGTAGCTGTTACGTGACGGTAACGTAAATGCGTCAACGTAATGTCATGGTCATCGGCAGGCATAATTACAGGCGTTCATCTTCCTCTGCTACAATCTTTGACACTTCCAGTCGTTCGGAAACGTCTTCACAAGAGTCCGATTGCCTTCCTCGTACAGGTAAATACTCAAGATACTACACCTACCGTAGAGCCAGCGTTATAATCATTCCAACGTCCTGATTTTGTTGGTCTTTCATTAATCTTGGCATAAAAACGTTTTAAGTGATTGCACTACATTGAAAGCACAAATGAATCACACTGCGACATTAAACGAAACATGGCTTTGCACATGCAAACGTGCTGCATACTCAAATTCGACGTGCCTTTTTGGTTACTGTAACAACACACATGTTGACCTTTGGAATTGTGTTCAGTGTCTCATAACAAAAGACTATAACATATAACACCCATTAAAATGTCGGTATTTCTTTTGTCTTTTTGCAGCATTTTAAGCTATAACATGTCTCATCTTCTTAAATGTATACCAAATTCTGTAAAATTGTGCCAACATGTTGTCGTAGCAATCATCTTGCCTACCATGCATTCAAATTTGATTATTTTATAAAAAAATCTAGGGTTAATTAGTAAGTTAAATGTACTCGCATCTAACAAACGGATGTATATTTATTGTGTATTTGTTTGCTTAATTGATATCTTCCAAACTGTGCCAATATTATTTTGTTACATTTTCTTAAATAAACATGCATTCGGTCGCGTCGCTTCTTTACAGAAAGCTCATATCTCAGAAACTGATTGATAGAATTCAATGAAAATCACATATATATTCACTGTCAATAGAAAAGTTGTCACAACCAAGTAACGTGACTCTGCAACCCACTTTGATAGAATCAGCTCATTTTATACTAAGCAAAGTGTGTCAAAAATGGAATAAAAGATGAAATATGTTAAACCGAGTTTGGAATGAAACTGCAAAAAAATGAATTCAGTATCAATAGATTAAATACCCCGTGCAAGTTACAAAACTCCGCGATCTGTTTGGGCAAAGGTATGTCCCATTTTATACTTAGGTAAACTTTGTGTATTTGAACATGTAATTGTAAACTAATATCTGTTTAACCATTTAACAGAATGGAGTATAATAACATAATTATAATTATATATATAAATATCATCCCATACGGAAGTTATATAACCCCGCTGTTATTGACAAATGTATATATACTTAAACAAACAGAAAGTGATATTAGTTTAAGCACTTTGCACAGTGAAATGAAACTTCACACATGTTTTTGGTATAAATAATTACCATGCCACGCACATGTTCTATAAATCTACAACTTGGTTTCTCAATGTTCTCTGGGTTATGACCCTTAATAGGCAAATTATGCTAAAGATGTGAATGTAAGCTGATATATGTTCAATCATTTGGGAAAATGGAATGATACTGCATACATGTACTGAAATGCATTATCGTCAAGGTATACATCACATAACAACAACAATATTCATCACCTAGTGATAGTTCTATTTCATTTTGTAACAGTGTAATGTTATTTTGTTTTTCGAATCCAATGCATAACGTGTGATCTCATGAGAGGCTGATAATTTATCCTGCGATATATTTTCTTTCTTTCTTATCTTCATTTCAGATAATACAACATTTTGGTTCATCTTTACTCTATTGCTATAGACTATTTGACAAAAACTTTGTGTCTTTTCGCAAAGTAGTAAAAACGGTGTCCCTATACCTGTAGAGCGCTTACATACATTATGGGTATGTGTGTCAAACCAAAGCGATTATCATCTTGATATTTACATTATTTCTAATTTTGAAGGACATTGAGATTCTGCTTATTTCTGACCTTTTCTGAAACTACATTTGTCATACTTGTATCTTCTGTATTACCATTCTACAACGTGTTTATTGAATTGAACTGGATTTTATAGTGACACCAATATCTAAGGTCATTTGGCGACTTTCTAGCTTTACACTGTCCTGTTTTAATGGGATGACAGTAGGGTAAGTGTGAGGTTTGGTGCACCCGAGAACCGGTTTAAACCCCCCAGTGGCCTACTTTGCCACTGACCGTTCCAAGGCGGTAGCCCTATTGTCAACCCTTTTTGTGTTTGTGATGTCGTTTGCATTTATTATTGCTTTTGCCATCTTGTTTGTCTGTTTGCGTGTTTGTTTCTGTGTTTTGTGGTTTGCTGTCCTCCTTGAATGCTACTTTCCCTGTCCGATCTTTTTATATTTCTTTTCCGCTGGTGGAGGAAGAACACCGCTACCGATCTGTGCAAATTTCGTGCACGATACCTGGGTAGAACCACCAACGTTCCGCAAGTCAGCTGGATAGCTTCCTCACATAAAGATTCCTAGGCCTCTGATGGATCAAACCTACAGCGGTGGGGGGCAAGTGATTTGAAATTAGAGACTCTTACCACTCGGCCACGGACACCCCCAACGTATTTATATTATGGCGAAACGTCGTGTTCGTAAGAGTGCTACTTTGAATGAAACCGGTTCATTTTTAAATTCAATTTGTGGATCTTATGATGACCTACCTAAAACCAATTGGGACGGTGGCGTTTGATGTTTATCTATGATCTTTCTTGTCGTACCCTTAATGGTTTATTCTTTTGTTGCTCTGGCTTCTACCAAGTCATTGAGTACCTTCATTGTGGCTTCCTAGGCTATTTATTTTGTAATATATTTACACTAGCATATTTGTGTTTTACTTATATTGCCTATTGATGCTGCCTTGTTGGTTAGAGATTATATCATGGCGGGGATTTCTTTATTTACACTGTCCTGTTTTAATGGGATGACAGTAGGGTAATTGTGAGGTTTGGTGCACCCTAGAACCGGTTTAAATCCCCAGTGGCCTAATTTGCCACTGACCGTTCCAAGGCGGTAGCCCTATTGTCAACCCTTTTGTGTTTGTGATGTCGTTTGTATTTATTATTATTTTTGCC
This sequence comes from Cyrtodaria siliqua, assembly GCA_037043455.1. Classification (NCBI taxonomy): domain Eukaryota; kingdom Metazoa; phylum Mollusca; class Bivalvia; order Adapedonta; family Hiatellidae; genus Cyrtodaria; species Cyrtodaria siliqua. The sequence continues at coordinate 72,763 of JAWPHD010004957.1, forward strand.
ATCTTGTTTGTCTGTTTGCGTGTTGTTTCTGTGTTTTGTGGTTGACTGTCCTCCTTGAATGTTACTTTCACTGTCCGATTTTTTTAAATTTCTTTGTGTCCACTTAAATGTAGGTAACATAATATTTCCACGAAGTTAAACCTTAAATGCAAACATTGGATACAAAACAGAATATACAACTTCAAACCTGGTTAAATTTATTTCATACCTATCAAGCACTTACTACTACATAATGTTACTGAAATGAAACACATAATAATAGAAATGTGCCCGTAAACCAAGTGTCGTTCTACTCAGCTCATAATCTGCAATAGCGTATTTCAAAGTAAATATATGGTATTAATGCACTGCCATTGTATCATATAAATTCACCGACTCAGGTTTGATGAAGAAATGTATGTTTAACAAATAATAATAAAAACGCTTCAACTTTGGGGTATTATTCAAGAACAAGACTCCCCGAAGATACAACTAAATATACATTATAACACCACAACACAATATATTACACTGTTTAACAAATACTTTACACATCTGTCTTTACGTTAGTGAAACATTTGTGTCTGGCAATCCGGCTACAGCACACGTGCTGTTCATTTAAAATTGATTTGATAGAAGGACGCACCATTCCTTCCCCTTATTGGATTATGCACCTTTTTTCAACTTTAGCCTTATATTTGCCTTCAGGTTGGTGTTGCCTTTGATCTTCATTTGATTTCTCATTCAAGGTGTTATGTGGTTTGCAATAATTATTGAAATCCATGGCGAATCGATCCCATGGAACATTGTAAACGGTACCTTCGAGAACATCACCATTTACATTGCCTTTTCCTGAACTTGCTTGCTGATCATCATTGACTTTACTTCTTGCCTGCTCGAGTAATTTATTTAAACGCGTAATTTCTGCTTCCAACACGTTAATAGCATCTTTGTCACCCGAACGCTCTTGCATCTGGCGCTCAGTCTCTTTAATTTTTGATTGTAGAATATAGTCGCATTTCTGTCTTATTACTTCTATTCCGTTTGCCTGCATTTTGGTTATCTCATCCTTTAGCTGAGACTCGAGTGCAACGTCTTCTTCTGTCAATTTCTCTAGAATGCTTGTCGGTCTTGCGATTGAGTCTTTCAAACGTCTTGAACCTTGATAAGGTTGGGATGACGGTAAATTAATATCTGAGCTTTCTGAAAGTAAATATAAATACAGTTGGCTAAACATAATAATGAAATGAAAAATGTTCAATGTCTTTAAGTTATAGTCTCTAAACATACTATAAAATCCATTTGTTTATGTAGTATGGCATTTCTTAAATAAAATGCTCGGGAACCAAAAACAAGTTATCTTTTAATAAACACTCGAGTTTCTTTTTAGAATTTCAATAAATCAAATAAATGAGAAAAATAGTGTTTTTCACCAGATACCCAGGCAGATGTTATTGAAGCTTTTAATGACAACTCTCGGTATCTGGATGACATACTGAACATTGACAAACCTTTCTTTCCAACTATGGTCGATAATATTTATCCTAAAGAACTTCGGCTAATAAAGAAAATATATCTGATAATAACGCTTCTTTTCTTGATTTAGATCTCTCGATTGAAAATGGCAAAATAATTAGCAAAATCTATGACAAGAGAGATGATTTTAATTTTGACATTGTTAATTATCCCCACTTGGATGGCGATGTTCCCCGAGCAACTTCTTATGGGGTGTATCTGTCTCAACTTATTCGTTTTTCTAGAGCTTGTACTCGAGTTGAGGACTTTAATATTCGTAATCTTTGTATAACTAAAAAGTTACTCAATCAGGGTTACCGTAACCATAAACTTCGTAAAACCTTTGCAAAATTTTATTATCGTAACCCTGATCTTCTTTCCAAATATAAATGTAACTTAAGGACTCTTCTGCGTCAAGGACTATCACAACTTGACTTCTATGGTGATGTGATTTATAAACTTCGTAAGATTCTTGGTCATGATCACTTTCATACTATCTTTGTTAAACTTGTTAAAAAGTTTATCAAAAGAGGTTTTGACCCTATCATTTTGCAACGTACTGCATGCTTGGTGGTGGACCCTTTTACAGTTCAATACTATGCTTTCTTCTTTAATTGCACGATGACCGGACAGGCTGTGGACCCTATGATGACGCCTACCTAAAGCCCATTGGGACGGTGGCGTTTGATGTTTGTCCATGATCTTTCTTGTCGTGCCCTTAATGGTGTATTCTCTTACTGCTCTGGCTTCTGCCAAGTCATTGAGTACCTGCATTGTGGCTTTCTAGGCTATTGTTTTCTTGTATTATATTTACACGAGCATATTTGTGTTTTACTTATATTGCCTATTGGTGCTGCCTTGTTGGTTAGAGATTAGATCATGGCGGGGATTTCTTTATTTACACTGTCCTGTTTTAATGGGATGACACTAGGGTAAGTGTGAGGTTTGGTGCACCCTAGAACCGCTTTAAACCCCCAGTGGCCTACTTTGCCACTGACCGTTCGAAGGCAGTAGCCCTATTGTCAACCCTTTTGTGTTTGGGATGTCGTTTGCATTTTTTATTACTTTTGCCCTTTCGTTTGTCAGTTTGCGTGTTTGTTTTTGTGTTTTGTGGTTGACTGTCGTCCTTGAATGCTGCTTTCCCTGTCCGATATTTTTTATCCTTCTTGTAAATCAGTCATACGCAATTTGCATCAACATTCCATATAACAACACAGTCAAAACCCCATCTTCCCGATGTCAACTTAATTGTATATAACTTAAAGTTCTCCGGCCATGTTTTGTTTCATGAACATGTTTATGTTTCTTTAAATCGAATTCAACACAACAATAGATATTTACAATTCACACATTGCAATATCTGTGAAAAGCGAGAATAAGATTTTATTTGATGACGTAGAAAACTTTGAACCGGTATATAAATCCACAGATAAATGTATTTATCAATTATCTGGCAATAGTTGTGCAGCTATGCAATTCAGACAGACCTCATTCGCCCTTGCAGTCACGCAGTGGTAAAAGTAGTATCTACGTCATGCAAATAATATTTATTTTTACATACAACACAGTAGTGGATTTAAATATATGTTACGTCCGGGACTATCAAGAAATGTTCATATGATGTTTAAGAGTTAAATTTGTTAATTGATAATACTACAAAAAGGGTGGCCATTCACCTTTAAATAATCCATTGATACAGGACTAGTACGTGTCAGTTGACTTCATAATATTGTACTGATACACATTTGAGTAGATAATCTGCTTTGATACCCAGTTATGTACACAGTATTTGTCTAAATTTTATAAAGTCGCATTTTATCTTTCTCGATATTTGTTGTTGAGAACAAAGAATTAGTATTGCAGTACAAGGACACACTAACCATTGTTCAGTAAATGGTCAGTGAGCATTTTGATTGAAAGTATTGTGTTGACAACAAAGAATGAACTGACTGTGTATAAAGGATGGACAATTGTATGTAGAAAAGGAATATTGTGAAATAAAATTAGCTTTTATTGCTTTTACTTGGACTTATTTAAATTTATTATTTATTGCTCCTTCTACCTGAAGTGTTATTCTATAATGTTGCAAACGTCATATCCAATGCAATGTGGTTTAGACAGACAATACATGCACCTTAAGTTCAGTATATTTTATTTGTATGTATATTTTAATATTTGTATTGCTGAGGCAATGTTTTATTTATGCTCCTTTGAATAGTATATGAACTTTATTTCGTTTACTTTAATCGCTTTATATCTTTTCATGTGCGTCAAAATGGTGTAGGCGAGATTCCGCGTAATTATTGTTTAGAATATAAATCAGTTTTTGATCCAATGCAAACAAAATTATTGACAGTTTTGCCATTCACCGTTCCAAGGCGCTAGCCCTATTGTCAACCCTTTTGTGTTCGTGATGTCTTATTTGGCCCTTTATTCATCTTTAAAATTGTTCTTTGTTTCTGTGTGTGTTTGTGGTTGACTGTCGTCCTTGAATGCTACTTTTCCTGTTCGATTTTTATATCTATATTTAGTTCCTTTGCCTATAAAGGAAATTATACGAATGCTAAAGAAATATAAAAAGATCGGACAATTGGCTAAAGAGGGGCAGATACGGTCCTTGCCTTATCAGGTACTATAGGTTATTGTTTACCTTGATCAGCCTCACGAACAAGTTGCAACACTTGCTTTTCTTGGTATTCTTTGCCATCAATATATTCTTGTAAAACTGCTTCTCTCTAAAGATAAAGAACTGCTTTTAATTCGAACTGAACAATTATAATGATCTACTTTACGCACAACTAGAAACCGTTGTTTAACACAAATCAATCACGGTTAGTCTAAACCTCCAATTAATGCGTATGATTATCATAATCGTGTAAAAATGTGTTAACTATAATTCCGTATATAATAGAAGCAAAATAAATATACAAAGTTCAACACAAACACTTTATGTTAATATTCTATTCATCAACGTATTGGCGCAGTGCCTTTTGCAAGATGGCTATACACAGTAAATAAACGTTAAACAATAAATACTGGACGTTAAGTAACGTTGATTATAAGAATAGTATATAATCGTATTAATCGTTTACGAATACAATGTTTGAAGTAATATCCACTTTTTTTAAATCAGTTGGATTTAAACAATCAATAAATGTGTGCGCAATAAAAAATGTCATAGATAGTACCCTTTGTCCGAGACCTGTCGTGCCCCGGTACTGTTTGACGATGTTTTGCATGTCAGTCAGATATTCTTCATGTCCAGATGGATGACGGTAGGCTTGGTTATTCATCTTTATGGTTATTTTAAGATCCAGTCTTTGAAGAATGCTTCTGCACGTACCCTCCGAGTTTTTATCACATACCCCCTTGTACGTGGAAAACAGAGTCTTGAATCGTTCCTAAATTGATTTTATTGAAACAAAAATAAGTAAAGTATTCGACTACATTTGTGTTTTATAATTTATTGGAGTGTAAACGTTGTCAAGCCAATTCATGTATGTAATACGTATAGTCCACATGATTGGTTTTGCAAGAAACATGTACATATTTCTGATAATTTAAACAATTTACGTCAACTGTTTCTGAAAATATGTTAACAAACTGGTATCTGCAAATCTGACGTATCAACACCCTTTTTTTACTACATTTCATAGCACGTCAAATATCCGAGAGTTGCAACATGTGATTATACAAATGATGACAATGTATTACATTTCTATGAGTGAATGGTCTGGATTTCTGTATGAATTGATTGTTGTTTAACGACTCATCAACACATTATAGGTTATTTAGAGCCGCTCCAGAGAGAGGGGAAGCATACTTAGGTATCCGGAAACCGTGCCCTACTCTTATTATTGAATAGATTCCTGTGGTTCTTTAACGTGCTCGGAGGATAGACCGATACACGGGACCGCCCGGTTTACGTCTTCATCCGAAAGACGAGGCTAAGGGAAAGTGTCTTGCCCAAGAACACACCGACGAAACTCTGTGGCACCACGGAGGGTTGAACCCGGGGCCTTCGGTTACTAATCCGTCGCGCTACCGACAGCGCCACGCCAGCCCTCTATTTGTCCATGAAAGAACGTTCATAATCACTAAATAAGAATAACTCAAAACACAAAAATACATGTAACTGTGAGTCGTGACAATCAAAAGTTCTGGATTCAGACATTTCGATTACATCATATACAGACTGATTTAACATCTAACTAGACGTGGTTGTTTTTGTAACAAAAACATATGTCTCCCCATACCCCGACCCCCACCACCCCTTCAGTGTAATACATATGAACCAATCCGGCTGAAATTTGCGCACTGCATGTCGTCTCGCTACAAGTTATGTGCCAAGTTATATCAAAATCCATCAAGCTGTTCAAGAGATATGGAGCGGACGCAAGATATAGTGCATATGAACTTCGACCTATAATTTTAACCTTGACCTTGGACGGACGTGGCTAAACGTTGCATTCTGGATGTCGCCGCTATATGGTGCACACTTGTGCCAAGTTATTTCAAAACCCCTCAAGCGATTCAAGAGATATGGAACAGACACGAAATAGAGTGCATATGACATTCGACCTCTAAGTGTGACTTTGACCTTGAACGGACGTGACAGAAAGTTGAGCTCTGCACGTCGTCTCGATATGGTGACAATTTGTGCCAAGTTATTTCAAAATCCATCAAGCGGTTCAAGAGATTTTGAGCGGACACGAAATATAGTGCATATGACATTCAACCTCTAAGTGTGACCTTGACCTTGAACGGTCGTGGCTTGGAGTTGCGCTCTGCACATCGTCAAGATATGATGAAAATGTGTGCCAAATTATTTAAAAATCCCTCAAGCGGTTTATGAAATTTGGAGCGGACACGAAATATAGTGCATACGACTTTCGACCTTGAACTTGAACGGGCGTAGCTGAAAGTTGCACTCTGCACGTCGTCTTGATATGATGAATATTTGTGCAAAGATATTTCAAAATCCCTCGAGCGGTTCAAGAGATATGGAGTGGAAACAAAATATAGTGCATCTAACATTGACCTCTAAGTGTCAACTTGACCTTTAACGGACTTGTCTGTAAGTTGCGTTTTGAATGTTGGCTCGATAGGAAGAATATTTATTTCAAAATCCCTAAAACGATTCAAGAGATATGGAGAGGACACGAAATATAGTACATATGACCTTCGTCCTCTAAGTGTGACATTGACCTTGAACAGACGTAGAACGTCGTCTCGATATGGTGAACATTTGTGCCAACTTATTTCAAAATTCCTCAAGCGGTTCAAAATATATTGAGAGGACATGATATATAGTGCATATGACCTTCGACCTCTAAGTGTGACCTTGACCTTGAAAGGACGTGGCTAAAAGTTGCATTCTGCGCGTCGTCTCGATCTGGTGAACATGTGTGTCAAGTTATTTCAAAATCCCTTAAGCGATTCAGGAGATATGGAGAGGACACAAAATATAGTGCACGAATTATAGTGCATTTGACTAAGTGTGACATTGACCTTGAACGGACGTGGCTAAATGTTGCGCTCTGCACGTTGTCTCGACATGGTGAACTTTTTGTGCCAAGTTCAAAATCCCTCAAGCGGTTCAAGAGATATGGAGAGGACACGAAATATAGTGCACATGACCTACGACCTCTAAGTGTGACCTTGACCTGGAATGGACGTGGATGGAAGTTGCGCTCTGCAAAATCCCTCAAGCTTTTCCAAAATCCCTCAAGCGGTTCAAGAGATATGGAGAAAACTCGACTTGTGACGGACAGACAAACAGACAGACTTTCAAGCTAAAAACAATATGTCTCCCCCAGTGTGGATGGAGACATGATACTTAAACTATTAGATTATTTAACTGCTGGGTTAGATTATCAGCAAATTTCGATTCGATGGTAGTCGTGTTTTGTCGTTTCAATCACTCGCATCCGCTTGCTCGTGAAAAGATCCAAAAAGCTACCATCTCTCAAAAGATGTCCATAAAATTGAACTCGGCAGTCAAATAATCTATATATAGTTAACAATTGACACACATTGTAAGGCACTTAAAGCAAGAGATGATCATTTACAATACATTAATTCAAAATGTTCTATTCAGAAATACATATATGCGTTTCAGCTACGTTAGTTTGGCTGGCGTTCAGAATAATTGGAAATGTTATTAGAAATAATGAGTGTATATACTGACAATAAATTAGAGTTTAGTACTACCTGTTGCAGATTTAGCTTAAAGAAATTAAAGATGATTTTATCATGTGAAGTAACTGAAAATATTAAAATGACATAGGGTGTTCTCCTTTCTCACTTATAACTCGTGATCTAAGGGAATTTTCAGAGTTATCTCCAAGTTAGTTAAAGCCGAATACATGTTAGTCATATACTCATGTAAGAAAATCAAGAAAATGACAGGAAAATATCAAGAAATGGTTAAAATGTATTAAATAAATACTATGTTTTAATGGGTACATCAGTCTTTGGTATTTTCAAATATTAATAAGTTCTATTATACAGATGCAAAAAATACTAAATGAGCCTAAAATGACTTCTTATTTAAAGAAAAAGCAATCTGCACAGTAATATGTCCTATCCTTGGTTACGCACCAGGGTTACGATCAACACTTACAGCCCGATATCATTCAAAATCAATGGTTATTTCAACTTTTAGCCTGAAAATCACGGTTCTAAAATAAATTTTTGATTCATACTATGTTTATAATGGATTAGAACATTTAAAAAGACCTAGAAGAAAGCTTGATGTACTCCCTTTAAAGTACTTAACAAGTATATAAATTGCATTTTTTCATAACCGCTGCCATATATTGCCTAGCATATGCTCACACGGAATGTATGTTATTTTAGAGCTAACATTATTTCTTTCATATGTAAACAACTAGATAAAGACAATACAGACAGTCTTACCACCATTTGATTGTGAAATAGGTCCTGGTCATCAAAAACGATCGCATTTTTGAAGAAATCGATAGCAATTGTCATACAATCATTATGAAAAAATAGCAGAGTCGAGTCATTTGGGTTGATCACTGCAAGTCGTTTTTGCATTTCCTTTTTGTAGATATCGCTAGCAGTGTTAACAGCATATTGGTTCTCCGTTTCTGCCATACATCTGGCGGCTTCGAGAAGCGATGTTGTCTTATTGTCTCGAATGGAGTTGGTATAATGCAGGGCCAAATTACTAAACACTGAAAACAGTAATTTTATTTTGAAATCAATTATTTATTTACATATGTCAATTAAGGAATTGAAATCAGGTCATACAAGAATACTTAAACATTCATTTGTTCTCAGTATACACGTGTATGAAGATTCATTCGTCTAACATGACACTTTTATGTATAAAAAAAGGAAAATTTACAAAATTGCATATCAATATAATCATTAACATTACTAAATACATCCACCAATAATATAATATCATCGGCTCAGGTTAAGTGTATAGATAAAAGTACAACACCTTAGAAGATGAACATGTTTGAAAGTTAATAATTTTTAAAACTGTTGATAAAATGGAACTTAACATGGAGTACGAGGGGAATACACAATTGGCTGAAACCGGTTATGATAAGTATGTATGATTTTGTTCTTAGAATTGACTGCTTCAATACTAAACAAAAGATACGATTTTCGTCAATACCCAACATTACATGCTATTCATTAAGAGTACATGTTAAATAAATTATTGAAATATTCTAGGAACAAAAATTATCAAAATAATCTGCCTTCATGACGTGGTCCCGCCTTAATTCCATTAAGCGATGAGAAAGCTTATATTAGCAGGATTTTATAACTGATATTTCGACAATAAAACATGTTTTAACATATTTTTACTGAATAAAACGCGATATCCTTTTTAAAATAACCTTATTAAATGTTTAAATTTTACAATATGCAAACTCTTTAGGCCTAAATAAAGGATTTATTTTATTCTCGAGCTGACCCCGTTTTCGCTTTTCGGAGAAGGAGTTGGATAGGATATGAAAGTTAATACTCGGACCAGGTAATGTATGACATTGAATAAACGATTTCTTTTATACTTAGCAATGAAATAGTCTAGTTTTGCAGTGAATTAAAAATGGTATTTTATAAGTGTGAAATAAATAGTTTGATGTTTTCCCTGCCGGAACAACTTATTTCAATGTCAAAAACATTAACTGGTGTTTAGAAAATAATAAATTTTGAAATGGTCTCACTAAGAATATAAGCTGTAGTTTCTAAAGTAGTTTCTAAAAATCGATCTAGTATTTATAAACTGTTTACATTTACAATAGAGAAGTCAATTTACAATTAGTAAGTTATATCACTGAATTGGAAATAAATTAAGAAAATTAGTCGTAGTTTATTGCAATCGATTTAGTCCTTCAGAACGCATGTTGAATTAAACCTACACATTTTATCATGCAGAACATAGGACATTGCCAAAAATAAAAACAGAAAAAAGGTATATTATGCTGTTTTGTCATGAGTAACATATTTTATATCATCATTTCAATAGTTTAAAAACATATTCCAATTCTCAATCTGTTATTCACTCAACACAGTATTCTTAATCTCCTTAACAAGTTGTTCGTGATCCTAGGCTTTGCTTTGTAAGGGTGTATGTCATGTAGAGCGTATAAACTGTGCGGATCTTTCAGTTTCGTCATATAAATAACATCAATACCCACTCAGGTTTTCGATTTAATACATTCAATACATATTATTTTATAAACATCAACATTTTGAAAATTTATATACCGAGGGGAAACAACAAAAGTTACAATTAAATTAATTATATCGATAATTGTGATTACATACTTCGTCCATTTATTGCGCGTCCTGACTGCAAAGTCTTTGGTTGCCGGCTAAAAATATAGGCAGAGAATGTTTGAAGTGCTTCAACAAAATCTTCGTCGAGTTTTTCGTCTGAAAGTGTAGCTAATTCGCTCAGAAGCCGTGATTTGCATGGCGTTTCGAAAGTGAAACACTTCCTTTCCTTGAAATATTTTCTTGTAAGTAATCTAGTTTTATTGTACGTTTCAGCGTCTTTGCCGGTCAAACGTGTGTTCACTGTTAGGCATTCTTCTAGGTGCTGGTCAGGTGTCACTGGATCTCCGGATGCTGATACAGTATGAAGTCCAAAATCTCTCAGGGCGACGACAAACACAGGAAAGAAGAAATCTATCAGTGATTCGTCTGAACCATCTCCAATTATTTTGATGCTAGAGTCTATGCCGTGTAGAAAGCTGCAATTAAAATATTACAGGATTTCACAGTGAAAGGGAGATATGCAGTTACTGTTTTATTAATTAAAATTATTTTATGTTTAGAACGTTAAACATCTAGATGTGAATTGCATTGCTCATCAGCTGTTTAATAACTGCGTATTACATTTAACTATACAAATTAGTACATATTACTGATTTAATATGGTTACAAATCCTGTTATAAACTGGAAATGTTTTTTTAAAGAACAGATGTTGATACATATTTTAACAGAAATCCAATAACTTTTCAACTTACTTCCATTTTTCAATTGCATTAGCATCGATTCCCCCTTTCTGGTTATAAACCAGTGTGCTGCTAAGAAGCGCTGTTAGTGTAAACAACCATGTATCTTCCATGCGGTTAATCTGTTTGTAAATAAATAGCACTTATAAAGCTTTGTTTACTTCAACAAAAACTTGACATTGCCGCTCGTGATACATCAACTATTACTGCAAATAACAGACAATGTCTGGAAACAATGGTTTCATTAGCTTAGTGAACATGAACAAGCAGAATAATATTACCGACGGTATTTTCACTCTAGTTGGGGACGTAATTCGGGCGGTCCCGGGTATCGGAATTATCGGCGGCTTTTCTTCGAGCAAGGTAATGAACAGTTGGGAAGAACTCAACTAAGTGACATCTATTTCATGCCTATAATATCTTTGGCATTCTCTTCCTGACAACTGACAACAGCAGGCAACTCTTATATATAGCCTTAGCTATAGAAGTCTATGTATAGAAGTATTAGGTGACTGTAAAGTCAATATTTGGTAACAGAAATATTCTGTCATTTTCAGGCGACTATTGCCATTAAGAGATTTATTGTGAATCCTCTGGTAAGTGATCTGTGATATTGTAATTGTTTTAATGTATTTCTCGCGTGTATTATTAAGTCTATCATGGCGACTTTAGTAGTTTTGCATATTCTTGTACTGATCATGCTGATTGTTTATTAATTTTGTTACAGGCTCGCTTGTATATGTATCAACTGAACTCGGAAATAAATAATTAAAAACGATATGGTGTGTTAACTATGACCCTGTTCGACATATAGTACGAGTAGGACACCGGTTTCGAATTCCTGTGTACCCATCATCATCTCTCGTTGAATGTTCGGAACAACTTAAATAGTGTATTGGTGACCCATTAAATACTCATTTGATTAAATTATCATTCTCATTTTCTACACGTTGAAGCATTTCATTGGACATTGAAATAATTAAATCAGGAATTGCTTTTCCCGCGATATGTGAGTTGCATATAAGCCAGTACGTTAGGTGGGTTGGTGTCTAGGGTAAACACATTTACCTTGGATACGTCTCCAGTGCCCTCTGAATCCATTAACATCAGTACCTGTGCCTCCTGTGTGGGATGGGGCCTACACCACACCCATATACCCTTGGTTTCTGCATTAGTTGTATGGCCAACATGAAAACCTGCGTATGTAGAACATTTAAAATTATTTACCTTGTTATTATTTGACTTAATTACAACTTGTTAAATTATTGCCTATATTTGACTTCTATTTATAAATACAGTCGTTACTTGTTATAATTGAGTTCATAGAAAATAATGATAAGTGTTGTTACCTTTAAATATACGAATTTTCCCACATGATTTATTAAAGGATTAATTTGCAAATAAACAATACAGAAGTGGATATAAACGTCGAGCATATAATGTAGTATTTACAGAGGTATAAGTCATCCAAAAGCAAGCATTGAAATGAAACACAAAGTACATGGATAAATTTAAGCAACTTATGAGACTCTACAAACATGAAAGGGTTTACAACAGGTTATCGCCCTAGGACAGTCAGTACTACAACTTAACAAATGGAAGCCAGTCAAAGGTGTCATATAATTCATAGTTGTAAACTACAAAACAAAAATACAACACATATACCACGAGATTGGCCAGCAAGTCTGTTGAGTAGGTAGGACTTTCCAGACCGATATAAACCCGTAACTGCTACAACATTTAGTGGATGGTCGATTTTGTTAAGTTCTGCGAGAGCTTTGTCATCGCAGCGGAATTTTCCCTCGTCGTCAATGTATATCAGCTGCATAGGCGAAGTGAATAATTTAGAATCGCACTTTAGCCTGGAACAAAAACAAGACAGTATACATTTATGTAGATTGCATACAATAATTGTATTTCAAATATATCTAAATTTTAAATGACTGGCATGAATATGTGGCTATATATAATCGTCATGAACATTCTAGCTTTTTGCTTAATATTTGCCGCGCAAATCGATAAGAAACAAATCGTTGCATTTTAGCAAATATCTATGTCTAGTTATGTATGTATGAATAGTATATACTGTATACGATTTGACTAGTAAAACAACCTGTTTAAAAGAGGGATAACAATGTATAGTGTATAACCCCGACCGATTAGTGCATTGCCATCGTCCCAGCGTTCATCAAGGTCATAATTTAGATTTAAAGTTAATGGTATAAGTACCATTTTGCAAGTTGTGTGTCTGCTCTATACTTTGACAATGTAAACAACATTGATACGGTTATGTTCTCAACAAGATGGTTAGTCGCGATTTAAATAAGTTTCATAACGCAAAGGTTAGTTTCAATTGTTTGGTTTAAATGTCATATACTATGCCCCTGAGAACAGATTTCGTTTCTGATCTGTAACTTTATATGGCAGTGAGATATCTTACGTACTTACCCCGCATATAACAGGCACTTTTTTATAACAGACGTACACCGTTTCTTAACCTACTGACGACGAGGTACATATATAACTTACATATTTTGAGAATGCAAACTTTATAGACACAATATAAAAGGCTTTAACCAGCTGGGACAAACTCCTAAACTGGATCGTCGAATTAAGATTTACCAACTCATAATTCATTTTAAGCATATAAGATCATGGGTATTTTAACAACCCATGATTACTCCTATAATTCTAATCGGCACATATACAGAAGGTTATGACTTGAACACCTAGTTAGAGTTTTGATAAATTGTGTAGTGTCATTTTGCCGTTATTTGGTGGGTTTGTTTCTTTAATGGATAGCGAATATCGCGTAATAAAAGAAGTATCGGACTGCAAAGAAGAAGGTCTCGTTTTGGATTCAAAGTTTATGTGACATGTCCCTAAACGCAATTGTTGAGTCCCTTCTATAACTGTGAATGTATTGGCATAATTCAACATCTAAACATGAACTAATTACGTTCTCAACAAGACTGCGTATTGCGTACTAATAACCTACGTAAATCGAAGTTCAAGGTCAGCATTTAGTTACTTTGCATACAGGCAAGGACCAGTAGACCATATTCAAATTGACGCATTGCATGACAGATCTGGAAATACTCCTAAGACTTTTACAAAGGTGTTCGCAATATGAAAGCGCTTGAGACACTTACTTAACATATTATAATAGGTGAGAATGTTGATTCAACTATTTTTTCTTTGAATAACACATTTAGTTATAAACATATGAAGTATTTCAAAGTATAATTGATGTTTCTGTTTCTTGGTAAAAATAAACTAGATTATTTCCATAAAAAAACGCGTACAGAATGCATGTAATTTCCGATTCTAATTTCTATAACCATATCTGATAAAGCATACATTATACTTTGTGCTAGTTTCCCCATTTATATACACATATATATAATTGACAGTATAATATAGAGTTGTATGGCATTACCATCAGAAATATTGGCAGCCTTGAGCTAAATACGTCCAAAGCAGTGGCCATATTCAAACGTCAGCTATAAATGGATTTGATAAATTACACCAATTTGACATGAAATTGGCATGGCACATTAAAAAATAACCCATACTCAGCATTTTCGATTGTCTTCGGTACACCGCTTACTCTCATTACAGGCTTGGGAACTGCAACGCTGTAAAACACAACATTACATACACACTAATCATGCTAGTTACCTAATATATGTATGAATGTGGATCACCGTCGTTTTAACAATTGTTCAGTAGCTCAATGCTTAACTTTTAGTCTGGGTTCAATTGTATTTCTGTGAAAATGTTTCCTATACTCTTTGAAAAGTTGATTTTATGACAGACTATATACTATTAAACAAGAAATCCACTGCCAACATTTTTTCAGTCACCACAATGGCGACTTGAATTTCAAAATGACTAGTTGTTCATTGACTGAATTTAAATGTTGAGACAGCAATGCACGTTTAAGCTATATTTCATTAAAATCAATAATGTCTAAAGATGTTAAAAGAGTATTGTACTATATATAAGTTTTAATTTGATTAAAATGTTTATAATTTAACCATCATGAATTCTATATATTTTTTTAAAGCTGAAAGTTGGTTACAGTTTATTTTCAAGATATTATACTCGCATAATTGTGTAAAGTGTTTTCTGTTTTATTTTATATTTTTCTCTATCTATTCTACCTAACAATTTCCACCCCATCCTTTTTATTACATGTATGGAACTTTGAGGGTACTGCTTCTGATGCGTTTCCAAGGATAAGGGGTGGGGGTTATGTCGGACTGAAGGTCCTTCCAGTTTAGACTTTTATAGTTGTACTGTACACCTATTTCCCGAAGCTGCCTGGTCATCGAACTGCATACAAACGTGCTTATTTACTGCTAACACTCTCATTGACCGATTTGTCCAGGTATATACATGATGGCTCAGTTACAGTGTGTTTCTTTGAAAATAATTGCTATAGGGAATATAAATCTACAGGTATAGTTATATTATAGATATATAGTACTTTACATTGAGAAAGAAAAATGTAAGAAGTAAACATTTTAGCTATAGTAATTGAAACACTTTTCTGATAGTTCTGTATTGTTTTAGAACAACAATAAAACCAAAAGGCAAATAATGAAAATGTTTCTATAAATACTAAAAAGGTAATCCCTTGGAAACAACAAACATAAACAAGATAAAAAAGTAGCAGACTCCGTTATATTGAGTTTGTTTAAGAGAGATAATTATAAGATGCAAAACCTCCCACGCCGGGTTAAACGATATTCTACTTTAAAGCAACACAGAATGGGCTTGATGATCCAAAGGACCAATAAATAATAACACTACTGCTGTTTTGATATGTTTATTGCAAACAAATGATGTATTGGGCGGGCCTCAGCATCCCACGTAAAGTCGAATAACACCATTTTATCATGCACATGTATGTATAACAGTGCATTACAGCTATCTATACAAATGCTATTCCACAACCTCCTGGGTCAGTTGTATTTGCCTGCTTTTTCACACATAAGGCTTATCACAATACCATTTATATGATATGTTGTGTCAGATCCAGCTAGCCCATGTAACACAGGTAGAGGTTTCGATTTTTTCTGACCCAGGGCATTATGTATTGGTTAATTAGTTCTTCGTCTCGGTTCATTTGTATCAGCTAATAGTCCAGATGTTTGTCCCATTTACCTCAGGATCAACAAAAAACCGTCAGTGTCTTGTGTGAAAAGAATCAGCAGAAGCGCCACTACAAGTTATTTCCCAGGCATATAGTACCATTGGTATGCCAGCTAACTCTGCTGTATTTCTCTGGCATAAACATGATATAGTATCATTAATATGACAGCTAACCCTGCTGTATTTCCCAGGCATATAGTACCATTAGTATTACAGCTAACAAAGCTGTATTTCCCAGGCATAGAGTACCATTAGTATGACAGCTAACCCTGCTGTATTTCCCGGGCATATAGTACCATAAGTATGACAGCTAACCCGGCTGTATTTCAGGGCTATAAGGACGGACAATATCGTTTGCAATTGTAGTCTTGTGCTTTGATAGTTGGATAAGTTCATAAGAGAGATACAATGTGAGCCGATCCTTGGTATTGTTAAACTAAATGTCATGTTTGCAACTGATAGGTGTTTCGTTGTCTATCAAGACATCTTCAGAGAACGTTTTATCAGAGTGAATCCTATCCTTTATGATCATCTTGTTCATAAAGTATGTTAAAGTATAACTCAAAAACAGAGTTAGATACTTTCAAAAACGTTGGTGACTATAGATGAGAGCGGTTTAGTGTGGCGGCCTTAAATACTTAATACTAAAGGATTAAATTTCAGCCCATCTTTTAGCTTGCCTATTGCTTTAAACTGAACTGATGGAAGTTGATGGTTCTTCTGCTGTGAAGTCTGTCTGGCATGTCAAAGGAAGGTGTAGTTTTGTGAGAAACTTTCCCAAACTCTGGTGCCGGAAAAGTAAAATTCAGGATCGTTGTTGGCTACATTTCTAAGTTATCTATCACATTTAAAACTTCTTTTGTTTTTTTTGGGCATGGTCTATACCAATAGCTTTGAATTACGTACCGTACTTTGAAAATACAAACTTGTCCGCATAAGGATGAGCCTAAAGGTTGGTCAGTTTCCTCGGAGTCATATTTAGATGCTTTTTCTAAATGCGAGGATATATTGCGCATGGTCAAGTCAGTTGTATGAAAAGTAATGTGCTCTTTCAGTGACACCAGCTACAGGAACAATGTAAAGTACACAATTTGTACATTAGAATCTGGTTATTTGCTTGGTCAAAATCATGAAACTGTTTCTACAAATTTAATAACACATATTCAGGCACTATATGCTAGTGAGCCTCCTTCAGTACACGTGGTTATCTGATTCCAATGTGTGGTGGCACTCAACCTTCTTGAAGACCTAACTCTGCAAGTAATTGCTGTACCATTGCATGGGCTTAAAAGGCTACGTTATAATTGCTACCAGGGATGTTTTAGTTTGTCTCAACGTCGCTTTACAGTCCGGATGGTATCCATAGTTTGCCAATGTCATTGAATTATATCGTATATCCTAGGCACATAGTCTCTTGTGGTAGTGACCGCCTAGAACAACCCATTTTCCGCTGTATAGTTATTAAGAATTTCCAATATCAATGCTAGCTTATAGAGGTCCATATTGACCTTGCTAGTGCTTTCTTGTCACTCAGTTTGGCTTAGTTTGTAGAGATTTTCAAGGACAATATCTGAAGTCACGAACTGGTGAATTAATGATGGAAGAGCCTGATGTTGGTCAGTGCTTGTATACCCGGTAAAAACAGTTTTGGACCAGGGCATGTAATGGCGCGTAAAAAGAAACCTAGTGGGCGGATTTTAATATTCTATGTATCTAATCAAAGACGAAAATGAATTCCATTACAAAAAATAAAATAAACAAAACCATATCACCGGTAAACAATCACAGTAGCTATCCGAATGCACTAAGGGTCACTAAAAAGTTGCAAAAGTTCTCAGTAATGCGTATAACCGCCATCATTTCCATGACACTCCATGAGCCTGTCCCTGTTCGAATACAAAAGGATTCTGATAGTGTGCTGTGGAATCTATCTCCAGGAAGCTTGTAGCAACCGTTCCAAATCCACCAACGTTGTGTTATCATCGATCAACAATCAACAATAATTATCGTTTACAATGAAAGTTTGCAAAACAATAATTATGTTTTATTGGTTACTCCAATGTCTGTAACTGTTACTTTTTATGGACTTTGCAACATATTTTACAGACCATTTGTGTGTTAGCGATGTTTTTTAAAATCAAATCTTATTTGGAATTTAATGTTTCTGGTACCAAACTAACCGGGTAGGGTAGACCTTGGTTACTAAAGAAAGATACTTAAATTCTGTCCACTAGTTTTAGTTTTAGTTTTATATGACTTCATATACCCTGGTCCAAAACTTTTTTACCGTGTGTATAATCTGAATCTTTAGTAATGACAAGGGAGTTTTATGCTATTAAAACTGACATGGCTCTTTAGACTCCACTTTGGTATCTTCAACTGATGTAAATATTTCAGTTCGTTGTACGAATCGAGCCATCAGCCGCATCATATCGTGCTTTTGAACAGCAACTATATGTGAAATCTTTCTATAGTAGATGGTAACAGTTCAAGGATTGTTTCAGTAACAGCTTTCAGTGATTCATTATTCATACTAATAAGGTCAAATGCCTAATATTTATCTCTAACATTGTCTTGAGTTTATCGTGTGTATTGGGTTTAACAATCTGATAAACGGTCATGGAATAAGTATAGAGCACATGGAGCATCAACACTTTTGGTGTAGGTTTCAGCCGATACCATGTCTACCCTAAACTGGTCATGGTCCTCAATGCGTATTTTATACTAACTTTGCCGATGTACTATTTGTGATTCTCATGTAAGAATTTGTTAAATGATGGTCGAGATCTCTTGCAAGTAATTCTTGGTAATGGTCTGTGTCAGTTAAATAAAACAGACTCCGATTGGTCAGTGATTGGTTAGTGATTGGTCAACAAAATATCAAGGGATTCTGAGACTAATGTTTACCAAAGTGATAAATGGATTTAATTAATTATAATGATTGAAATAGAAACACTTCTTTTTAATTTTAAAATTATGACTGAAATTATAAGGTAGATAAACTAAACCTTGGGTGGGGGAGGGAGTGCGGGCGGGAAGAGGGGTGCTCTTCAGATCCCAAAATGACAAACATTTCATAACAATTGATATGTTCCTCATTAAATATGGCACGTATATGGAAATTCGGGCAAGGGCATGCCATATATGGCTACAAGATATTGGAAATCAGAGTAGTCAACAAGGTTATAACGTAGGTCTATGGGGAAATGCTGTGACTTAAAGAGCAATACCCTTGTAATGTAAAAGTTGTAAAATATAATATAATTATGATCACTGCATTTACTATTTACTATTCAAACATGTGTTTTGATATATGTAATAGATATATAGTGAAAACAAAGCAGATTTCTATTTCATTTACATATCGAGTTATACATTATTTAAAAAACATGTTGTTTTTTTTTTCAAATTATCTCCCTTTTTAAACAAAGTTAAACAAAGGCATTCTTCTCTTGGACAGATAAATGCATATATACATAATTTCAAAATGGCCACCAAAAAATGTTGCCAATGGATTTCTTGCAGTACTATGTTTAAATAAGATATTTAGCACATTTTCAAAGAGTATAGGAAAACTTTTCACAGTAGTCTTATTTTTCACATTTGGTCCCAGACTATTTATAGTGCTGTCGCACTAGAATACCACACAGTATAAACGTGACATAATTCTCTTCTCATTACCATTATACTAACACGGGGCCGACCATTTATATTCCAAATGGCAAGCAATGAGGCTTGCTTCTAGTACTATTGTTGCTTTTTTTTAATTGTTGGGTTGACAGGTCAGGAATTGAACCCACGGACATACGCATGAGGGACAGACGCTCTGCCTCTACGCCACAATCGTGGAGCTTTATTTATCGAAGCTGACTCTATGAACAAACTCAGTCTCCCTTCAGACTCATTCATTAATTGAACCATGCATAAAGGGCTTGACTAAATTAAAACATAAAGAAGAAGCAATAAAAAGTCGAAACATTACTTGTAAAGAGTATGAAATGAGAAATCTGGTAATCGCCGAAAACGATACATATAAAACATATTGCAGTTTCGGTTTTATTAAGACTGCTCATGAACGGTATAGAAAAATGCTAGCTACGTGAACACGTGAAATTGTACAAATAAATAGATGGAACATTCACAGTTTGAAGGTACAGCCTGGCGGGTGTTTACTTATTTCCTTTGATCACACAACACGAATGTATAAGCGCCTTTAAACGTCGTGTGAATTAATATTAATGATTTATACAACGAAAACTAGCGTTCAAATCATGTACGCATTTAGTATTAAACTGAAACACACTATCGTGATTATTGTATTCGTACTTAGATGAACACCCATAATTCTTCAAGATTGCCTGCAGTCCCTTTAGAGCCGGGTCGTTTTAAATGTCAGGTGATGTTTATATATATAAACTGAATTACACTTAGACATGTTCATTGCTTTGCTTTATTTTGATGCATGCGCCTACTCAATTTTGAAAATACCTCATTTAATATATCGGTTTTTCGACGATCTGGTTTAGGTGTCACCTGATTCCTTAAATTTAGTAACAGTTTATTCGTCATGTCCATAGGTATGTTCGTTACATTCATGAACAGATATAAAATATACAATACAATAAGGCTATATATAGCTCCTTTTGACCTTAATATCGTTCCTTATAAAAAGCTTGTATTTTAAAATACGGTCCGCCGTACAATTGAAAACGGATGTATAGTGGTGAAATCATTAAACATGCAATGGGTTCCAAATAATAGTTTCTTCTTTTGACGAAATTTATAATATGTTGGATAAACATTTCATGGAAGCTTTCAAAACCAAGGATGTTTGGAAATTTGCAAATCAAGTCACAATAGACGTCAGGTTGGGATAGTCATTGGCGTTGAAGCGTTCTCAAATTACTGCTATATTATAAAAGTAGATAAGAGTTACGACAATAAAATGCTGTTCGAAGAAGTACATGTTTTATTATATGTATAATGGGGCCGAAAGTTTTCTTATTATTTCTATATAGACATACTAATCATGATGTTAATTTGTTGCGTTGAAGTTCGATCGGCTAGATCTGATTAATGATATAGAAAAAATGTGTTATCAATGCTAAACATATCATCCATATAGCGAAAAGTTATATTATAGGATTCGATGACATTTGCCTGAGTATCGGGTGTAAGACTTAACATGAACTATCTTTCTATTCAATACAGTACAAATTTAAAATGAAAAAGAAGGGGTTTGTGCGTTTCGTCGTACTCATGCGTATACCACAACACTGCATATAGTTTGTTTGCGTGCTGAATTTCAAGAACATAAACATAATGGAATCAATACAACTAGGTTAGTCTTATCTATTGTCCGTGCTTCCGAAGACTCCGAAGTACTCCATTTTCAGTCTACAATAAGTTACTGGGTAAAATTGAACCGTTACCCTGCATTCTTTGCTTTTGCTGGTATGGGATCTTTAACTCTCAGCATGGCCTTGGGAAATTTTGCCACACTGTAAAATATAACAGCATTATAAGATTACAGCAAACCAGCATGAAAGTACAACTACATTATCATAAACAAGGTTTGGAAAACATCTTCCTTCGGGCCTTCTAATAAATTGAACCATACCATAACACAATAACAGAGCCAGAGAGCATTTTAAAAATCAAAGGACTGAAGTCCTGAGAGTCGCCAAGATTGAACAGTGTCTGTCTTCTTGGTGAGATTAAAGGTTATGTTAAATTTTACAGGTGTGGCGTATTAAAATGAAATGTTGATGCTTAGAACATGAGATTTTTTTTGTACTGAAAAATGCTTGGGACGGAATTATTTTTTGCAACCGCGTCGGTTTTGGTTTTCGAGTGTATGTCAGTGCTCACAGGCAATTATTTTAAGAGACAGGCCCAGGGTTTGTTGCTTCTGAAAATGGACAGGCTCTGATTTAAAATGGAAAGGTCCAATATTTTTTCTTATTGGAAATTAGTCTTTATTCGCTTTCATACCACACATTTGTTACATATGTAGTAATAAAACTCAGAACCTCTTGACTATATTTATCTTTTTGCTACCACTTTATGCTCCTAGTTAGTTTACGTATTTACTACTTTGTTTCAAATAAGTTAGAATAGAATATTACATAGTAATTTATAACCGATGCAAAGGAGAGCACTAGCACCTTTGCCGAACGATAATAATCAGAGCCGACTTGTGAAACTGGATCAAAACTTGGAGCCACATTTTTATTCAGGTTTTATTAGACTATCAGGGCCTCCTCTGGCTATATTTTCCTTTTTGTCACCACTTTCTACAAGTTAAAGAATTAGGAGCCTAGACTAGAATGTTTTTAAAAGTAGGATTCCAGGAACTCCTTAAATAATGAATAGAAATATACTTTATATCTGTATCTATACATATATTTTTTTCCACGAACATGTATTTGTAAAGGACAGTTTTTCTTATTTGATTATGTAAAAACAACAAAAAAAAAATAATTATAATTATCCGCAATTATGTACCATCCGAACTACTATGACACCGCTCTTTTACGGCCCGGAAATTTCACAAACATTCAACCGAAATACCATCAATTACGAACTTTTTTCATACCTTGTTGTTGTTGGTAGTAGATCTGAGCACTTCTTGAAAAATTCTTTTCATCAACTTGTGTATTTATTTGTAGCAGATGCCATACTATTTCTCAAAGTACTAGGCACAATAACTACAATATTTACGGACATTTAGTTCCCAATTTGTTATCTAGGTCACGCATGAGCGGCATGTTTAGCTTACTGGTTTAGAAACAGGGGCGGAAAAATGTGTTAATTGTTTGCTTATTTTTTGTCAATGAGTGTACATTTTCAAATTAATGGTTCTAAATTAATGGATAATTATCGAGTTTCTGCTGCACTATCGAATCAAATGAATTAATGTTAATGAGATGTTCGACATCCGGGTAACTACGCTATTGAAATCCATTCATAAAATATTAATGCGTGTATTTTTCAGTTCTTTTTTCAAATAAGACACGTATATACTGTATACAATGACAATTATTCACAATCAGTAGTTATATTATTCGGTATATATAACGTTCATGTCAGTCACCTAATGAAATTAAGTTATACGTGAGGCAGTTAAAGGAACTACATTCTCGAAGTGCGTAAAGCTCCACGTCCGAAAATTGGTGTATTAATGCGCACAATATTTCGGTAAATCTACAAAAAAGACACGTTTATACTGTATACAATTACAATTCTTTCATTATTTCGCAATCAGTAGTTATATTACTCGGTATACATAACGTTCAAGTCAGTCACCTTATCAAATTAAGTTGTATTTGAGGCAGTTAAAGGGGCCTACATTGCCGAAAACGGTAAAGCTCCTCACCCTTTTTGAAAAGTCCATATTCAGAAATTTCAGTATATACATACACGATTCCAAAGAGTCAGCCATGCTGACGCATGGCGACTCAAAAAGTATTTCGAAACAAAACATATGCAACTTTAAACATACTCTAAAATAATAAAATGTCTTCGAAGACTTTTACCTATTTTATTTTGTCACACGCATTCACGGACAACCGAGCACTGTGTCGAGTTAGACGACAAGAAAATGTAAAACTAACAGGTTTAATGAGAAAACCAGTGTGATAGTGTTAAATACTGAAAAGACAGATAAAACAGAGTCAAAAACATGCATACGCACGTAGATTTGACGTGATATGTGCGGCTGACAATCATGTTGAGCGCATCAAGATCTTTCCTCCGCACAACATCAGAAGGGAGCGAATTCCTTTATTTTATTTCACATCTTATTGCTCTGTCTGTAACCAAACTAACGATAAGACCAGAAAAAGTGTGCTCCACTAACGCCAAAACAAATAAGGTAGGTAGGTCGATTTATATTTTTATTATTTTATTATTCAGACATTTTAAGTTAATACAAATATACAATCATTACATTTGAATACAGAAGCTCAAATAAGAGTTGGTATACGACCATCGTCGAATACACACGGGCGGAATAACGTTATACTCCATTTATCATCGGATTCCCACGGGCGACATTACTTTATACTCCGTGACGGGTGACATTACGTTATACTCCATTCATATACTCCATTCATGGAATTTAACGTATTATTATACCTTACGTTAACATTCCGGTATAAAACTCCTATACTCTGACGTGAAACAGTTTATGTTTCCCGATTGTGACGTGAAGCGGTCAGCAATAAATACTGTTTCCTCGGGTTAATAATATCCACTGTCACCCTCACTGGAATGCACTATTTATATAATGTCACCCGTGGTATATAATGAACCGACGATGGTATACCGCAGGTTTAAATCGTTCTATCTAAAACATAAAACGTGTTCGTTTTTAACATATCGGTGGTTTAAAAGAGGGCCTTGAGGGAGAGTGTGGGTGTGTGTGGTATGGGGCCGTAGTGGGGTGGGGGTAAGGACAAACACCTTTTTTTGTTGTTTAATGTATATGTAAAAGAAACTTAATTCTTACTCTTGACTTCCTTGAAACATTTCCAATGTAGTCTTCACCGATTTGTTTTCCGTTTTTCCATCAGCCATTGTTTCAAATAAGTCGTCACCTGCATCGTAAAAAACAAAGCATTAAGGTGGACGATGATTATTAACAACACTGTATTCGATATAATTTATATATGTGCAATATGTTCATTTCTCTACGGATAGTATTGATAGTTGATGAATACAAATATATTGGTCTGTTCTATATATAATTAATTTAAAGACGCTGAAAAAATTCAATAAGTTGCAAAAAGCGTTGTGAATGACTAGCAAATGAACACCGGAGAGAAATGCAAATGATAAATGATGCGTATATATTTGTTTAAGTTCCTCTTTCATATTTTCAAAATCATTAACACTTTTCATCACAATTAAATTATATTTATGTAATGGCAGTCACAAGGAGGCAAAAACAGCGAATGTAAAACGTAAAACAAAGTACACTTTGATGACGTACGGAGAAAGATAAACATTAGTCAGTTATGAGATATACGTTTTATATATATAAAAATGTATGGAAGAGTGCACGTTGTCAATATTCCTCAATAGTTGGCTGCTCAATGGCAAACAAAATCAAAACTTTTGATTGAATTTTTTATTAGAATTAGACATCCATGTGTTAAATCTTTAAAGGGTGCCAATTACGATAGAGGTGGATGCCAGAATGGCTTTTGCTCATGGGGAGAAAACTATATAAAAATTCAAATGAGTGCAAAACTCTTTAATTCTAATGAAATTGTAAAAATTTAACTATATTACTTCTATTGTCTCATGGGGTTCTATCTTGTATGTTTTCTAACCATGGGATAAATATGATTTATTTAGATCATATATTTCCCCGAAACTTAGCTCGTCTCGTGGTCTCGTTTGATGTTGTCTAACCGCGGATAGATCTGAGTAATTGGCGTTCTGAACTATTTTAGGGGCTGTTGAAATAGAACATTTCAATAGATGTTTCAGGAATTGTTATAGTATTGTTGTAAATAGATTGTATACGAATCGCCGGAAAAATTTCTGTTACTTACTGTGAAAATTATAATTTTCACTGAAAATTTTCTTTTAAGAACTTAAAATTCATGTCACCATTCAAAACGCCTTTAATATACCGATGGCTTTGTAGTACGTTCAAAAATATTTATCATATCATACAATCTACACAAACTATTCATACAAGTGTTTGCATACGTACATGTAAGCAGGTAAGAGTAGTAATGTTATCGGGTAGAAGATAATATATAACACTTTAATGTTATATATCTCTGTATATTTGCGATTAGATAGAACAAGCGAATGCACATTTATATAGGCATTTTTAAAGTTTCATGAAAAGAAATTATGATTTCATCCTGGCTGTCAAGTATATAACATTTTCTCAGCCTCAGTCATTGCATTTTGATATATATCAAAAGAAAACCTATATCATGGATTGTTGGGTTATTATGCTGGTACAGTAGCATATATGTTGGAAGTTTCGCTCTGACCTAAAACATAATTTCCGGAATGAATATTTACCAAATGTGTTCTGCGAATAATATCGCAACTTTCTGACAGCTTCGCGCCAATTTACGTCACCAATAACAGCTGCTCCGAGTGTAGCTGAATCAGCTCGTCATGTACATGTATCAGAAAATTATCGGAACATAGATTTAGTAAAACGTTTTTATTCTCTATCGACCTTAACAATAATAAATATATGTGTTAATATGCTTTGATTTGAATGTGTTCTCCACACAGGCAAAGTATCAGAACTCCCTCTCATTACAGTTTTAGAAAATACGATTTCTTAAGCGTGTACTATAGTATAAGATCGAAAATCGAGACTTTTATCCACCCCACGCATTCTCCCACACCCACCCCACTCGCCTTCCCGCGCCCGGCCAACCCTCCGTTTGTAAGATCAGCAAGCTTTCCGTCACTCATGCAAAATGCGCGTAACCTTATTCTGCATGCAAAATATTTCTATAAAAACGAAGAGCACTGGAGTTGGGAGAATGGTGACCCCATGGTCGTGATGAGTATAGTTTTAAGGTTTAGCTGACGCCATTGCTAAACAGTTCCAAGAATAGATATATTTATATATACAAAACAAGATATCTATATATTTCAATATAAATATAAGACATGTGACAGAGCTAATCGTAACCCCAAGGTCATGGTTAGTATAAATTAATTTAAGTACCATAACAACATTCCAAATATGTTCAGATAAAATGATGAAAATAGATAAAGTTTGCTCATACCTGGTATGATATCCTTTTATGTGTTTAAAATGAAACATATACACAATTAAAGAATACAATGTACACGTATGATTTTGCATGAGCGAGGTTCGCTTAATATTCTCGGCTGTGTACATCCCGATTATGTCTTGACGTTTATCGCTATCAGGGATTTTAGTAAGGTCGTCATCTACGCTCACTGATACGACAAACGAGTTTTAACCACCATGAGGTTTTGTTATAAGATCATTTAAAAATACAACACTTAAAGTTATAGTCTTAAAGTATTCCATTCAATCTTTGTTTATGGAATTTAGAGTATAAGTATGACTATGCCACATTATTATGGTTGTAAAGTGTTTGTCTTAAATTTAGGTATGTTTTTTGTTTATTTTATTTCTTCTTATTTTTAACCAGGTTAGATTGGCGAATGTCCTCGTTTGTGCATGTGGGCGGACGGCGTCAAGCTCATGGATTCCACTCAACCTCGTAAGGCAGGAAGAGACATTGGAACGATACTTAACCTATATAGAACGAGAGCTTGGAGTTGCATTTGAAGCAGCTGGAGTCAAGGTCAATGTCGCTGTTTCTAATAAAGGTAATAACTTTAATTAGGAATGAGATATTGGAATGACATTTACTGTGTCGGTAGCTTATATAGAAAGAAAACGTGGGATTAAACTTGAGGTAACTGGGGTCAAGGTCGTTGTAACTAAAAATAGGAAAATGTTTCCGGGCAATAACGTTGGTTAGGAATGAGATATTGGCAAGAAACTAGGGCGTGAGAGGCGCCTTAAATTCTTAAATTACCTTTTATGAGCAGACTCAACAAATCTGAGTATGCTATTTTTCTCTCTTGTTGTGCTTGTTTGCTTCCAATGGATCTCCTCCGTTGTAGGTATTGCTGTGTAGGAAGTTTATATAGAAAGAAAGCATGAGATTTCATGTGATGTCACTGGGGTCAAGGTCACTGTTTCTAAAAATAGGAAAAGATGGGTATCCGGCCAATAACTATTGCTAAGAATGATCGATTGAAACTAATCTAGAGGTATCGGTAGCATATATGGAAAGGAAGCTGGGGACTGCATTTGATGTCATTGTGGTCATGTTCAAGGCCACTGTTACTAAAAACAGAAAATGATTTCGGGCTATTACTTTAGTTAGGAATGAAATATTGAAGGAAACTAACTGTACATGTACTTTATTTGAAAAGGAAGCTTGGGATTGCATTTGAGGTTATTGTGCAGGTCGTTGTTACTAAAAAATTGAAAAATAATTTCCGGGCAATAACTTCAGTTACGAGTGAGATACTGAAGCGAAACTTGATGTGTACTTAGGTAATATGGAAGGAAATATTGGAACAAATTTGTGTAGGTAGCTTAATATGGAAAACCTGGGTTTCGTGGAATTTCCACGTTTCTTATTATCATTATGTTAATTTGACAAAATATTAAGGCATGCCGTGCAAATTAATTGTATCCCCCTTTAAAATGATGAATTTCCATACAGATAGTGTTCCTATACTTGTGATTGTTATTTGAAAAACGAAACGCAATTAAACTCCATGGCATTGATACAACTGTAGTTAGGGTTTGTATAGTTTTAAAAGAACAATGAATTAACTCCATGTCGCACGGTGATTTCGCACAACATGTTTTTTTCGTTCACATATGCAAAGAGATACTCTGCATTAGATAGCATAATTCAAAAATAGTATTCATATTTGTTTTTCTTTCCGTAAGCCACTAGTCCTAGCGTGAGGATCTGCACCTCTTCCTAGCCATAACTGGTTCTAGTGGTTATACATGGCATATGGAAACGTATATTGTCCTTGTTGCCATTACTTTTCGTCATGTCCTCTTGTGGCACCGTCATCGTATTTAGACGGAACAACAATGATTTCTTCAACTATCTACTTTATTTATTTTGCAGTCTCTGGATGGAATGTATTTCATCGTTGTACTCTACTTTTATTTTCTCTAAGTTTCGAAAATCGGAGACCCATTTATCTTCTCGTCCAAGGATGAACCAGGTTGCGTAGAGGACCACCCATCCGTACACCTTGACAACATGTTTTTATTTCACAAAACAATCAGTAACTCTCACTGTCACCATTCGCACAGATAACTCGCCTACATACACTATTTTAACATAGATTACCACTATTTTTTATTTATTTTTTTTATCTTACATATGTTAAATTGTTATTTATTGGCACAATTCTGTTGAAATGTTTTATATACATTTGCGTTCGCACTTGTATAAACAAAGGCAGCAAACAGGTAAATATATACTAAGTTTCAAAAGAAAGTGGACACAGATTTAATTGTATAAATGTTTTTTAGAATTAAATTGACAAATTCCAAAATGAATATGCCATGTTTGGTACCAAAGTGTTCATCATTCCATTGCCAATATCATGTTGTCATTTGTTTTTCAATGGGTCGAATCATTCAGGGGCCGTCGTTTGATAAAGAAGATAGTGTGTAAAGTAAAATTGTCAAAGTGTCCAGTTTCTTTTGCAACTGAGTATAGCAACAGTCGTACATGTACTATCCGTACAAGTTTGATTTTAAAGCGAATGTGCATAGTCATACAGCCAAATACACTTTATTAGTGACAGTTCCGTAAAAAATAGAAAACAGTGTAAGAATTGCCAAATCGGATGATACATAAACAAAGAAGATATACATATGATAATTTATTATATACTTAACAGTGATATAGTGGATTTCATTGTTTATATTTCACCTGCGAAATACCAAAAATGACGCAATTATGCCGCTGTTGACGTTGTTGACATTATTGACGTCATTGTTTTGGCTCATTATGCTTTTTTCTGCATAAGTTTTAAGGTTGTGGGTATATAATAAATAGAATATTTGTTGGTTTTGAGTCAATATAACATTTATTTTCATCTGGAAATGAGAAAACTCAAATATTTTCACTCGTGCGAAAACACTCGTGAAAATATGTTTTCTCACTTCGAGATGAAAATAAATCCTATATTCACTCCAAACCAAAAGATATCCTCTATTTATTGTTGGTGTCCCTCAGAGACTCATACTATGATTACTTTTGTTTTTCATTTATGCAAATGACCTACCTTTAACCTTCAAGAACCTTCAGTTGACATGTATGCTGATGGCTTCATGCTACATATAACAGGTCCAAATACGATTTATGACATACATTGTCGAATGGAAGATAAACGACGTGCTAATCTATTGAGAGTAAAAACAAACAAACTGTCTTAAATAGCATAAATAAATGGTATAAATAACATGGTTATAAATCCTACAAAAACAACATGCATGCTATGAGGTTTACAATATAAATAAAACTTACTCGAAAACTCATAATTTCCGATACATGATACAATCAGTATCTTCTCAAAGACGTCTCGGAACTACAATAGATCAACATCTAAAGCGTGATGTTCAGATAAGCAAGGTCTGTTATCATATATCCAGTTAATTCACTAATTTCATACGAATATCTAAATATTTGACACTTGATATGAAAAAACTAATCTATAATACATATTCAGTTCCTATATTTGATTATGGATCTATCCTCTGGAGTAATTTTACAAAGCATGTTATTTTACAAAAAGGACTGCACGCCGGATTGTGATAAAACCTTTACATACACCTTCTACAATTCTTTTCAATGAGTATTGGATGCCATTTGAAGAAAGATGTAAATTTCAAGTATGTGATTTAGTTTATAAAGTAGTTCATAATCGTACACCAATATACATAATGTATTATTTAAGTAAATTAATAACATTTTCTAAAAATAACAGATTATATTCAAGATCATGTTAAACAATATATTAAAAATCCTAGACATAAATCCGAATTTTTAAAACAATATTTTATTGCCATTCTGACTTGGAATTCAATCAGTCTCCTCCTCCTCCTCCTCCTCCTCCTCCTCCTCCTCCTCTCCTCCTCCTCCGCCTCCTCCTCCTCCTCCTCCTCCTCCTCCTCCTCCTCCTCCTCCTCCTCCTCCTCCTCCTCCTCCTCCTCCTCCTCCTCCTCTTCCTCCTACTCCTCCTCCTCATCATCATCAGCATTGTCATTGTCATTATCATTATCATTATCATTATCATTATTATTATTATTATTATTATTATTATTTGAATGCCTTTCTGACAAAACGGATATGGGAACCACCATTTTGAGAACAATGACGTCATCGTTCAAAATTATCATATTTTGGCATATTGATCAATATCATTTAAAGCAAAGAAAATCACAAAAAGTGAATGCAAAATCCTTTACTGTTCCTATAATGCTTTATACAATTTATTATTATTTTGCAAAGGTGTGCTTTATTTCTTTCATATAAACCAGTAAATCTTATTATTTATAAATATCCATATATGATAATTTAGAACCATGATGTCATAGTTTTCAAATGGCGGCTTCTATATCCACATTAAAATAACCTTCAAATGATCATATCTTCGTTGTTTACCATCCGATTTGTAACAGATAGAGTATGGTCTCGTCAAGTTGGTTGATTTAAACATCGAGACAGGCGTTGCCCATTGAGGTGTTTCAATTAATTCAAGTATAATTGATAAATAAATAAATAAATGAAACAGCATCTAATTTCTATAGTATTCTATATACCATAAGTCCCCGCCGCCTCCAAACACTCTATAGTGGTGTATGAGATTTGGTTTTGCAGTATGACACGCTTTCTCCACGTGCCCCCAACTAACAATATACCACAAACCGACTAATCAACTATTGCGGTGCCCTATTGAAGTACATCCTAATCATGGTACATACGTCGATATATGACAAAAGCAAGCACCATTTAGGGAAACGTAGTTTTATGATATGCCTACAATTCCTGTATATTGCAATGCCGTGAGCGGTGCAATACCGCCGCGGCGAGCCGCGTATTGCACAAGACGGATATATGATGCGTGAAAAACTAGTTCATCGCGCACGAAGAGCGAAAAATACTATGATCTAAATAATATAGTCAGATGTATTATGAGCACGGCTTTATGTATTATGTACATGTAGAGATAGAAAAAACAGACCTAACAGATCAAATTTTTGATTTTGAATATAAAGTATATATATATATGCTTGTAAAGCACTTAGTTTACTTACTGCATGAGGTAAAAGCCGTTATTGTTGTTGTTTTGCCATGCAACCTTACTCAACTAATATAATAGCTAGTAACATTATCAATTTTCTGCCTTTTAATAGACATCCATGAAACATTTTATCATTATGTTCAAATCCAGAGACCGATATAAAACACTCTGTATCAATCTATAACACTATTGGAAGAAGAAGGTGTATAATTTAAAA
This sequence comes from Cyrtodaria siliqua, assembly GCA_037043455.1. Taxonomy (NCBI): domain Eukaryota; kingdom Metazoa; phylum Mollusca; class Bivalvia; order Adapedonta; family Hiatellidae; genus Cyrtodaria; species Cyrtodaria siliqua. Next base: position 105,023 of record JAWPHD010004957.1, read on the forward strand.
AATAATAAAAATACAGAAAAATACTTCAAAATATATATTGAAACAACGACACAGTGTTTATTTCACCGAATTCTGTCTGTCTGTCTGTCTGTCTGTCTGTCTGTCTGTCTGTCTGTCTGTCTGTCTGTCTGTCTGTCTGTCTGTCTGTCTGTCTGTCTGGGTCTCTGTCTGTATGTCTGTATGGGTCTCTGTCTGGGTCTCTGTCTGTCTGTTCTGTCTGTCTGTCTGTCTGATTGTCTGTCTTTCTGTCTGGCCTGTCTGGTCTCTGTCTGTCTGTCTGTTTGGCCTGTCTGGTCTCTGTCTGTCTGTCTGTCTGTCTGTCTGTATGTCTGTCTGTCTGTCTGTCTGTCTGTCTGTCTGTCTGTCTGTCTGTCTGTCTGTCTGTCTGTCTGTCTGTCTGTCTGTCTGTCTGTCTGTCTGTCTGTCTGTCTGTCTGTCTGTCTGTCTGTCTGTCTGTCTGTCTGTCTGTCTGTCTGTCTGTCTGTCTGTCTGTCTGTCTGTCTGTCTGTCTGTCTGTCTGTCTGTCTGTCTGTCTGTCTGTCTGTATGTCTGTTTGTCTGGCTGTCTGTCTGGCTGTCTGTCTGGCTGGCTGGCTGGCTTGCTGTCTGGCTGGCTTGCTGTCTGGCTGTCTGACAGTATGGCACTCTGCCTGGCCTGTCTGTCTGTCTGTCTGTCTGTCTGTCTGTCTGTCTGTCTGTCTGTCTGTCTGTCTGTCTGTCTGTCTGTCTGTCTGTCTGTCTGTCTGTCTGTCTGTCTGTCTGTCTGTCTGTCTGTCTGTCTGTCTGTCTGTCTGTCTGTCTGTCTGTCTGTCTGTCTGTCTGTCTGTCTGTCTGTCTGTCTGTATGTCTGTCTGTCTGTCTGTATGTCTGTCTGTCTGTCTGTCTGTCTGTCTGTCTGTCTGTCTGTCTGTCTGTCTGTCTGTCTGGCTGGCTGTCTGTCTGTCTGTCTGTCTGTCTGTCTGTCTGTCTGTCTGGCTGTCTGTCTGGCTGTCTGGCTGTCTGTCTGGCTGTCTATCTGGCTGGCTGGCTGGCTTGCTGTCTGGCTGTCTGACAGTCTGGCACTCTGCCTGGCCTGTCTGGCTGTCTGGCTGTCTGGCTGTATGCCTGGTCTGTCTGGGTCTCTGTTTGGCATGTCTGGGTCAGCCAGCCAGCCAGCCAGACAGACAGACAGACAAGACAGACAACCCAGACAGACAGACAGACAGAGACCAGACAGACATGCCAGACAGACAGACAGACAGACAGACAGACAGACATGCCAGACAGACAGACAGACAGACAGACAGACAGACAGACAGACAGACAGACAGACAGACAGACAGACAGACAGACAGACAGACAGACAGACAGACAGACAGACAGACAGATAGACAGATAGATAGATCAGACTGGCCAGACGGACACGCCAGGCAGAGAGCCAAAAAGAGACCCAGACATGTCAGACAGACAGACAGACAGACAGACAGACATACTGACAGACAGACATACAGACAGACAGATAGACAGACAGAACTGACAGACAGAAAGACAGACATTTTCCCTTAATACAACCCTATTTATGAATCTAATGTACAAACCTGATCTGGATTTAAGCTCATACATATTACTTATGTACACAGCTGGCCCTGACTATTGTCCCGTAGTACAAGCCCATGCATATACATAATTTACCAACCTGAACCTATATATTGTCCTTTAATTCACGCCTGTATATATACATTATGTACAAACCTGACTCTAACTATTGTCACATAAAACAAGCCCATACATGTACATGATGTACACACCTGACCCTAGATATTCTCCTTTAATACAGCCCCATATATATACTTTATGTACAAACCTGACCATGGATATTGTTTCTTAATTAAAGCGCATACATATTAGGTATGTACAAACCTGACCCTGAATATTGTCCCGTAATACAATACCAAACATATATCTGTCTGTACATTAGATTCATATATAGGGTTGTATTAAGGGAAATAGTCGGGGCCAGGTTTGTACATAATGTGTATGTATGGGCTTGTATTATTGAACAATAGTCAGGGTCAGGTTTGTACATAATACGTATGGACTTTAATTAAGAGACAATATTCAAGTTCAGGTTTGTACATAAATCGTATATACGGGCTTGTATTAAAGATGAAATTTGTCCTAAATCAACAAATCCGTTGTTGATATGTTTTTAATTATTAAATATCATTATAAATACGATGTTTACTATGATATTGATGTAAGTTTAGTGAAAATATGTTTTTAAAGATAAAAACCGAAAAGACGAACAGGCTTCGCTAAATAATTGAAAAAAAATCAAAGGGGGAAAACTCTTCCTCATAAAACCGGAAGTGACGTCATTGGGAACAATACGAAACCATTTGTACATAGGGAAGGCACGCAAAAACAGTATAGTGTGTGTGAAAATGTCGAAATTAAGCGACTATGATGCTGAGTCAGATGAAATGCCCATGATAAGACGGTTGCACAATGTGCAACCTTACGATTTTGAGCCATAATTCGTGTCTGAGGATGAAAATACCTCGGATTCATCAACCGATGAGGAAGTTGAACGCGGTGCAGGTGCAAATGAAGAGCTTGGTCGTGTTGGCACTGTTTTCATCGAAATTCTGACTGTAAGTCACCAGCAACGCTGCAATATCTCGGTACATTTACACTAAGCGCGAAATGCAGTATATTCCGAATGAATGAACATGGTCTAATACTTGTACATTAATACGAGCGTCAGATTAAGGACTTTATTTTTGCCGAAAAGTAGACATTGAAAAAATATATTCAGTGTCTAGTAAGTATAATTGATAAATAAATAAATAAATGAAACATCATCTAATTTCTATAGTATTCTATATACCATAAGTCCCCGCCGCCTCCAAACACTCTATAGTGGTGTATGAGATTTGGTTTTGCAGTATGACACGCTTTCTCCACGTGCCCCCAACTAACAATATACCACACACCGACTAATCAACTATTGCGGTGCCCTATTGAAGTACAGCCTAATCAGGGTACATACGTCGATATATGACAAAAGCACGCATCATTTAGGGAAACGTAGTTTTATGATATGCCTACATTTCCTGTATATTGCAATGCCGTGAGCGGTGCAATACCGCCGCGGCGAGCCGCGTATTGCACAAGACGGATATATGATGCGTGAAAAACTAGTTCATCGCGCACGAAGAGCGAAAAATACTATGATCTAAATAATATAGTCAGATGTATTATGAGCACGGCTTTATGTATTATGTACATGTAGAGATAGAAAAAACAGACCTAACAGATCAAATTTTTGATTTAGAATATAAAGTATATATATATATGCTTGTAAAGCACTTAGTTTACTTACTGCATGAGGTAAAAGCCGTTATTGTTGTTGTTTTGCCATGCAACCTTACTCAACTAATATAATAGCTAGTAACATTATCAATTTTCTGCCTTTTAATAGACATCCATGAAATATTTTGTCATTATTTTCAAATCCAGAGACCGATATATAACTCTATATAAATCTATAACACTATTGGAAGAAGAAGGTGTATAATTTAAAAAATAATAAAAATACAAAAAAATACTACAAAATATATATTGAAACAACGACACCGTGTTTATTTCACCGAATTCATTTACATTTATATGCTAAACCTTTAAAGCAATATTTTGAAAAGACGGCTACATTATATTAGCGCCGTTCACGTAAGACGCATGCATCTTATTCAACAGCTAAACAATCACGATGTACAGATCTAAGACTATATACCTTTCTACAATTTATCATACACATACCCGAGGAATTGCTAAGATAACTGAACAAAAACTTCTATCCTACCTCATTTAATAATTTCTTCCTCAACGCCGGTCGAATCGGCGAATAAAACTTGCTCGGAGACGGCGGGGTTAGGCACTTCTCATTTTTGTAAGAAAATATTGTTGTATCGCTGTTGTTTTTAATCTGCATGGCCGTTTGTCCTCCAAATTCAATGAAAATGAAACCAAAGGATTGACTTCCCACGAATCCAACTCAAAGTGTTTACTACAAACTCGCGCGTCTTTCCAAGGTTCACATTTTTTTGACGCGACTGGCGATTTTCGTCGACAGCGGTCCACCCACACTTCAAATCTTAATCTATCATTAACCTGATTAGGAAAACGAAAGAAACGGATGTTATTAGATTGTCCTTTTTATGCACACTTTGACACCCAGCTACAGCTCACGGCATTTTTAACACGTACCATAAAACGTTATCCTACATAGACAATACTATACAACTCAATGCGACACTGCTAATCGTTTGGTACCAATGACTTCACAGGATCACGTGACACTTACCTGTCTTCAAAAAGGGCGAAACTCGAAGCGTGTGCGCTATGAGATAAAATTGGCTACTGTGAGAAAACGGGACATCCAATAAGTGTAATATTTGAACAGATTGTATATTTTATACATATATTTCAGAATATATGCTCAAAAGACACGCTATATTTCACCTTTAAGGGAAAATATCCCAGGTTTCTACATTTGCATGTATGTCTGTCTGTCTGTCTTTGTCTTCTTCTCTGTCTGGCCTCTCTGTCTGGTCTCTGTCTGTCTGTCTGTCTGTCTGTCTGTCTGTCTGTATGTCTGTCTGCCTATATGTCTGTATGTCTGTCTGTCTGGCCTGTCTGGTCTCTGTCTGTCTTTCTGTCTGTCTGTCTGTCAGGCATATTTGTCTGTCTGTCTGTCTGGATGTCTGTCTGTCTGTCTGACTGTCTGGCTCTCTGCCTTACCTGTCTGGGTCTCTGTCTGGCTGGGTCTGTCTGTCTGTCTGTCTGTCTGTCTGTCTGTCTGTCTGTCTGTCTGTCTGTCTGTCTGTCTGTCTGTCTGTCTGTCTGTCTGTCTGTCTGTCTGTCTGTCTGTCTGTCTGTCTGTCTGTCTGTCTGTCTGTCTGTCTGTTTGTCTGTCTGTCTGTCTGTCTGTCTGTCTG
>JAWPHD010004957.1:112500-115000 GCA_037043455.1 Cyrtodaria siliqua
GCAGATATGCCAGACAGAGACCCGGACAGAGACCCAGACAGAGACCCATACAGACAGACAGACAGACAGACAGACAGACAGACTGAGACGCAGACAGACAGACAGATAGAGAGACAGGCACAGACAGCCAGCCAGCCAGCTAGATAGACAGACAGACATACAGACAGCAAAACAGCCAGCCAGACAGACAGCCAAACAGACAGACTGACAGACAGACAGACAGACAGACAGACAGACAGACAAAGACAGACAGATAGACAGACAAGTAGACAGACAAACAGACAGGCCAGATAGACAGACATAGACCAGACAGGACAGACAGAAGGCCAGACAGAGAGCCAGACAGGCTAGACAGAGAGGCAGACAGAGACACACACAGGTCAGGCAGAGAGCCAGGCAGAGACCCAGACAGGCCTGTCAGAGAGCCAGCCAGCCAGCCAGCCAGCCAGACAGAAAGACAGACAGATATACAAACATACAGACAGACATACATACACCAGACAGAGACCAGACAGGCCAGACAGAGGGTCAGACAGATAGCCACACAGGCTAGACAGAGAACCAGACAGGCCAGGCAAAGAAGCAGACAGACAGCCAGCGAACCAGCCAGACATACAGACAGACTGAAATACATACAGACAGACAGACCAGACAGGCCAGGCAGAGGGCCAGACAGAGGGACGAACTGGATAGACAGAGACCGATACAGGCAGAGAGCCAGACAGCCAGAGAGCCAGTCAGCCAGCCGGACATACAGACAGACAGACAGACAGACAGACAGACATACATGCCCGACATGCTAGACAGAGACCCAGACAGACAGACAGAGAGACAGAGACCAGACAGACATGCCAGACAGAAACCCAGACAGAGACCCATACAGACAGAGACACAGACATACAGTAATAGAGCCAGACAGAGACCCAGACAGACCAGGCAGACAGCCAGACAGCTAGACAGACAGACCCAGACAGGCCAGGCAGAGAACCAGACAGAGACCCCGGCAGAGACCCATACAGACAGACAGACAGAGACCCAGACAGACGGACAGATAAAAAGCTAGACAGACCAGGCAGACAGCCAGACACACAGCCAGACAGCCAACCAGCCAGCCAGCCAGACAGACAGCCAGACAGACTGACAGACAGACAGACTGACGGACAGGCAGACATGCCAGACATGCCAGACAGAGACCAAGACAGACATACAGACAGACAGATAGAGACCAGACAGTCATGTCATACAGAGACCCAGACAGAGACCCAGAAAGAGACCCAGACAGACAGACAGACAGACAGAAGATACCCAGACAGACAGACACATAGAGAGCCAGACAGAGACCAGACAGGTCATTTAGAGAGCCAGACAGAGAACCAGACATGCCAGGCAGAGAGCCAGACAGCCAGACAGCCAGACAGCCAGCCAGACAGACAGACAGACAACAAGACAGACAGCCAGACAGACAGCCAGACAGACACACTGACATACAAACATACAGACAGACAGACAGACAGACAGACAGATTTACAGTCAGACATACAACCCGACCTACATACAGACAGACAGATAGAAAAAACAGACATACCAGAAAAAGACCCAGACAGACATACAGAGACCAGACAGGCCAGACAGACAGATATACAGACTTCTAGAGACCGAGACAGAGAGACAGATAGAGAGCAGACAGAGACTAGACAGACATGCCAGACAGAGACCCAGACAGACAGATGGCCAGAAAGAGACACAGACAGCCAGACAGCCAGACAAACAGACAGGCCTGACAGACAGACAACCAGACAGACAGACAGACAGACATACAGACAGAGACCAGACAGGCCAGACAGGCAGGCAGACAGACAGACAGACAGACAGACCGACATACATAAAGACAGACAGACAGACAGAGACCAGACAAAGACCAGACAGAGTTCAGACAGGCCAGACTGAGAGCCAGACAGAGAGCCAGACAGACAGACAGACAGACAGACAGACAGACAGACAGACAGACAGACAGACAGATAGACATACAGACAGACAGTCAGACAGACAGACAGACAGACAGACAGACAGACAGACAGACAGACAGACAGACAGATAGACAGAGAGTCAGACAGACGGACAGACATACATGCCCTACATGCCAGACAGAGACCCAGACAGACAGACAGAGAGACAGAGACCAGACAGACATGCCAGACAGAGAAACCCAGACAGAGACCCATACAGACAGAGACACAGACATACAGTAATAGAGCCAGAAAGAGATCCAGACAGACCAGGCAGACAGCCAGACAGCTAGACAGACAGACCTAGACAGGCCATGCAGTGAACCAGACAGAGACCAAGGCAGAGACCCATACAGACAGACAGACAGAGACCCAGACAGACGGACAGATAAAAAGCTAGACAGACCAGGCAGACAGCCAGACACACAGCCAGCCAGCCAGCCAGCCAGCCAGCCAGCCAGCCAGCCAGACAGACAGACAGACAGACAGACAGC